>JAYMSV010001145.1:0-13739 GCA_036897745.1 Erodium moschatum | reverse complement strand
CAAGCGATTTGTGGTGGTTGGAGGCTTACACGATTCCATGATGGTGGCTACGACGACTAGAGTTGAGAACTCTTTTAAGTTATTGTAACTTATATGTTCCATTTATTATCAAAATAAAGCATAGTAAAAATAAACAAATAAATATTAATTTTTTTTGAAACGAGTGCGGGGTAGTATATTACTGCAATGGAAACGGAAACATTATAAAGATATGGTCTAACAACCCTGGGCACCAGAATGTGCCCTGGCTAACTGTAGTCAGCCCGGCTCTCATGGACCTGTAGAAATCGCCTACTTTGAATCGTAGACCAAACATGGGAGCTCCCCACCCTACCGTCTAAAAAAAAAACAGACAATTATTCCTAACAGACCAAACCAATCTAAAATTCCAAACACACCAAACTGACTAAAACGCATTCTAACTATGAAGAAATGCAAAGTAATGAGAATATAAACATGTATTGCTCCCAATAAATATTAAATTAATTAGGTGATGAAACTTTAAAACCAGCTTAACTAAATGAAGTATATAACAAAAAATTAGCATGCTAAATAAATATTGTAGCTGCTGAATGAAATAACAGGCCATACAAATCAAAAAGCCATGTAAAATTTAAATAATTTTTTTTGTATTTTAAAAATGGCAAGAAAATGTAATTTTATTTAGTTTTGACCTCTATGTGTAACAATGGTATATAATATTCTTAAAAGAAATTCTTTTTGACCATTATTACATATAGTGGTAAAAAAATATCATGCTAATAAATACAATTTTGTTTGTATTATATAAATTTCAAGGAATATATGTTTCAATCTGAACAAATGTTTTTACCAAACAAAAATCAATTATTAATATATTAATTTCGAATAAATCAACCAACTGACAGGTAAGTGTCCGAGCACATGTATGCAAGGAATGAGCTTAAACGAGCCAGCTTATACTTTTATTCCCGAAACACCCCTGTTAAAAAATCCGTATAATTTCCCAAAAAATCGAAACAATGGGCACGACGGTAATTTAACAAGCCACCCTCTCATTGCCGATCAAAACACAGGGTGCTTCTTCCTCCATGGCTTCGATCGAACATTCGATTCCAAGCTCGAACTCCGAACCGCCGCATCGGAACATCCATTTCGAACCAATCTTCGGATCCACGAACCTCACTTCCTTCGCACCTACAGAAGCTGGAAGCTATTGCGAATCATTGTTGGCCGAGGTCTGAGCTAGATTTGAACGCGTTGGTATGTGTTTTTGGTGATGAGAATTTGGCTTTGTATTGAAATCGTAGCTTGTTTTTCAGTGTTGGAAGGTGAATCCTGATTTGTTTTTTTGTTTTTTCGGTTTTGTGTGATTCAGCTGCTAGGGTTTGATTTTTGTATGGCTATTTGATTTGTCTTACGAGGTTTCGAACTGGTTTTGGTGTGAAATTTGAAGAATTAGGAGAGAAACAGTGTTTCTAAGCTGACACTATCCGGTAATTTATGTAGTTGAGTATATATTTTGAAGCATCTGATCCCTGCTGGTTAGAAGAAATTTGAAAAATGGGTTTTGAAAAGAAAGATGTTTTGATCTGTTATCTGCAAATTCGGTGGGTGTTGTGTTGAATTAAGTGAACTCCAGAGCAATAGTGTAGCTAACTGACAAAGGGGGAAAGAAGATATGCTTTTAGTACGAATCAAGATCATGTATAGAATGTTTGTTAATTTGCTGATTCAGGTCGGTTTTGGGTGGAATGGGGCAATGTTAATATGATTAGCTGCACCATTTTGAATTTTCGTCATGCAGTAAATGTACTTAATAGGTATGAGTAGTGACATATATTGGTCATTCATTTCAAGTTGTCTCTGCTTGTGTTTGTTTTTTGGGGATGAATATTGATTTGAAATGCCGTGTGCCCTGCAGGTGCATTAGTTAACAGGAACATGATTTAATTTGAACTAACTGCTTTTCAAGCCGATTTCCTTTTCTGGATTGTATAGTGCATGATTAGGGCCCAGAAGTTTTATAATTTTACAATTAATGCAGTCTGAGCGGCAATACAAA
The DNA here is from genome assembly GCA_036897745.1 of Erodium moschatum. Classification (NCBI taxonomy): domain Eukaryota; kingdom Viridiplantae; phylum Streptophyta; class Magnoliopsida; order Geraniales; family Geraniaceae; genus Erodium; species Erodium moschatum. Next base: position 11,695 of record JAYMSV010001145.1, on the reverse strand, counting down.
AAAAGCATTGCAATAATAGTATAGTACGGTGTATATAGTATCGCAAGAAGACCGCATTTATTCTTCAAATGCTTTATGTTATGCCCATGAATAGTTCTCTGATTGTGTATGGATGTGCTTATTTCTGCAAGCTGTAACAAAAACACGAGGATTAGTTGCTTGTGAATTACACATCAACGAATCTTCGAGCACTTTGCTGCCCCCCCAAAAATTAGTCTACGCAAAATTTGGAATCCTAAGTTTGTAGGGTTCAACGTACGGTGCAAGTATTTAATTAAGTTGACACACCCTGATTGATGAAACGGGTATGAATTAAACCAGAACAATTGCAGATGTTTTGAATTGATTTCTGATCAGAAATATTTAGCAATCTGCAAATATGGGTATAGCCGAATCAAGATGTGAAATGGACACTGGGAATGCAAAAAACAGTGGAAGTTTAGAAAGTTATCCAGGAAGTTTAGCTTGTGTTTAGAGCAATAAATACTCTTGTTTAAGTGTAAGTAGCAATTTGATTTACCCGAAATAGTTGTATGATTTGGTGAAATTCGATGAGAACTCATCTAACTGCCATAGGATTAGGAGCACATGATAGTCTACGTGTCGACTATCTGTAGATAGATTTGAGTGGTACAAAATGACTACATAGGAGGTAAGAAAATTATCTATATATTGGAAGTATTCAAGGTGGACTGAAAAGCTATATTTGGTTAAGTTACTCAAATTTTAATTGTTATCATCACAGTCTGAAAAAGTTGTACTTATATGGGGACAGATATATATTGTACATGGGGGTCAGGAAATATTTCATTATTTAAGTATCTGCTGATAGTGATTGTAATTACTTTTTTTTTCCAGGTATTTATTTCATCATTCCTTAATAAATACGTGCTGAATGCCACTTGCATGTTGTTTATTAAAAAAAATGAACATGAATTTGATGTCACAAAAAGGATATTGTCTTCCTTTCCTCTTAGGCAGGGAAAAGGTGACAGTGGTTTGAAATTCTGGGATTATATTCATTAATATCTCTTAGTCATCCACGGAAACCTAAGTGACTATTACAGTATACTTAGCTTTGATCTTTGTGGAGGTACTGGAGTTTGTGCTTAAGGAATTGTTGGGTATATGAATTTCAGTTTAGTTTTTGAACTTCGTATGACTGAGCCAATGAAGTTATGTTAGGATTCATACCACAATTGTTATTGTGAATATTTGTTATCAAACTTTTCAACTTATGTTAAGTTGTAATGTTCATCTGTGATTTTATCCTTTTCAGGTGCTTTGCTCCATTTTAGTCCTTTGCACTTTGAGTTTGGCCTTCATGTCCTGTAGCATTACATTTTTGTCATGCACCAGTGTGTTCACCGAGTGAGAAAGGGCGTGTGGATATTGATGCAATGGCAACATCTAGCAAGTTTGAGTTGTCTTCTGGTAGCCCTGATAGGCCACTATATGCCAGTGGGCAGCGTGGAACCTATGTGTCTGGTGCAATGGAGAGATCAAGTAGCGTTCGTGAAAGGACAGATAACCCAGTCCTATCCTCTCTCCCGAACATGTCAAGAAGCAGTTCTGTTGCAAACCAAGGAGATGTTATAAACTTCTTCCAGTGCCTACGTTTTGACCCAAAGTTGGTGGCTGCTGAGCATAAGTCTAATCAGCAAGGGGATTTTAAACGAAGTATAAGTATTGCTCTTGGTGTAGCGCTAGATGAATCTCCATCTGGGCCTTCAAAAAGCAAGCTGCCACCATCTCCCTCACTGGACCAGCTCAAACGGGTCAAGGCTGGTCTGCGTGAAAGTTGTATAAAATCCAGGTAGTTCTTAGTATATATATATTTTGTATTTATTGGCAACATGTTTGGTTTTAAAATTGTATTCTTTACCAGGGAACGGATAAAAACTTTCAACGAAGCCTTATCTGTACACAACAAGTTCTTCATAGTCAAGAAGAGATCAAGATCAGATGGTTTTCCTAATGACCAGTTGGTTCCAGGGACTAGTCTAGGTAAGATGGGAAGTCAAAGTCACACAGGTACCCATGCTTTTGATCTTGATCAGCAAAAGTCAGAAGAACGAATAAAAATTGGTGTTCCAAACAAACGGACTCGTACTTCTTTGGCGGATGTGAGGGTTTGTATATCGGACCTTCTTTTTCATATTCATATGTTTTACTCATTTGTTCATGCTACTCTTTTAATCGTTTTCTAGTATTGTGTGTGTGTTGCTTCAACTAAGATTAAATTTAATATCCAATGCAGTTAACTTATAACTTCTTATGCTAGTTTTCATATTTATTGACGGAGCTTTTCCTTTTCACATTTCCTTAGGGATTGGATTATTTATTTTTTAAATATGTGGTATGTGGTTGCTTGAGTTAGTATTCATATGTTGATGATTGCTATATGACCCGTTCTATTTTTTATGCTGTTTTGTGCATTACTGAGTTTTTTTATTGATTAACCCGTCTATCCTCTAACAAATCTGTTCATGTATCTTGTCTTCATCCTGTGGACGATGTTTTATTAGTTCTCTGTAGGCCGACAAGCACTTTATGACTTATCCATTATTTCCTCCATGGAAGATTAACATTTATATTTTATTAATCCAGACGGATGTGCGGAGTAATGCTGTTGCTAGGCCATCTGGAACTGTAGATAGGGACAGGGACGTGCTAAGGCTTGCAAATAGTGGTGCTGTTCAGAGTGAGGATTGGACACCACCTATTGGTGTCGATGGTTGGGGAGGGAAGCCAAAAATGAAGAAGAAACGTTCTGGGATAAAGCCAGACGTTTCTGTGGGCATGGTGTCACCTAAACCTATTGATGGCTACAGGGAAATGAAACAAGGAATGCAACAAAGACCCCTTACAGATTCCCGATCAAGGTTGAACAATGACTCCTACGGATACTGATATAACTTCATGGTTCTTTCATCTGCCAATGCTATTTAATGCTTAATTGTATCCACTTGCCTGTGTTGCATCTTTTAGTAACTGAAGTATAATTAGACCAGATCAATGGCTAGTGTTAAATAACTAAATCATCACTGTCTGAACCCAAATAGCTGTCTTATTTGATTTTTTGGAAAAATTATGGGTTACTGGAGCTATAGGTTGATTCTACTCCGGACAACCCTGTGTTCCACTGCACCTGTTGCTAAGGTGATTATAACTAACTTAGGGAAGGGGTATTATTGGCAACTTACAATTCACTCAGACTTATTTTGTAGTGTTATATATGGTAGGAAGCTATGAGTTATCTTCAACCATTTAGCAGTCAGAATTCTGTAGTTGGAAAATGAACTGAAGGGGATAGTGGGTAAATGTCATGAATGTAATAGCTTGTTTCAGTTTTCTTTCTCTATTTTGTTTTGGTAAAATGGAAACTCTGCTGTATAGTTAAAGTTCTATTATATACATTAGATCAATCCTAATAGAATACTAACTCTACTAGATATATATTAATCCTAACTGATAATATCAAACCAAACCCTATCTTTATCTTTTAGAGTTTTCAATTATTTCCATTTCAAATGTAATGCGCAGACTACATTTAATTCTTCAGAATTTGATGAAAAGGATTAAGTTGAGAAAGGTCTAAATTAGTCAGGGAGGAACTGAGTCTGTCATTCTATTTTACTTCCACACAGCTTGCCCTAGATCCAACAGTACCCATACTTGTCTCATGGAAACGGGAGTTGCCATGACCCTTCAGATATTTCGGCAATTCTGGATGTCCCACTTGCCAACTATGGTAGTTGGGAATGGTAATTGGTAAGGTTGGTTTCCATTCCTCAAAGCAAACAGGGTGTAGAAGTTTTTGTTGAGAAATAGAAAAAAAGAAGGAAATATTAGGGAGAAGAACTGAACACGATTTATTGCTATCTGTTCTCATTACTGAAATATTGACAAGATTTCATTTATACGTTTAGAGATATGGAACACACTAAGGTACAAGATGTCTTAGTTGACTGCCTGATATTTGGGTGATATTGTATTGGGTTTTGCAACTCTTATTTCTAGCTCAAGTCCATGTCATGATTTTGGAAACTAAAATTTAGAATTTCCCTCCAGGTCTTTGTGGAGAACGCAAATGTAGTCTGTTGATTATGTGGGGTGGCTTATGATGTAGTAGTCAGTCACTTATCATTCCCTTGTACATTAATACAGGCCCGGAGCAGCTAATGGAGCTGTTGGAGTTGGAAAGGCTGAGGGTGTATCTCAACAGACTGGCTTAGGCATGCGCTCTTCCATTCCAAGACCTGAACAGGATAGCAATTCCCTTCTCAATGATAAGAGAGATCGCTTTTTTGGCTTAGATAAGGAAAGATTGAATCTCAGAGCCCTTAACAAGTATGTATAATATGTTTATAATATCTCTCTTAAATATTTGTGTAAAAACAATCTGATTGCAATCTTTTGTGATGAGGCATACTCCTTCCCACTTCTTCCTATTTTTCCAGTCTTTCATTCCTTCATTTGTATTATGCTACAATGACTTATTATTATTTTTTTATTATTTTTTTTATCTTGATTGAATTTTGTTCTGGCCACAATTTCTTATAATCCATTCAATGTTCAGGGCAAATGTCTGCGATGATTTTAATGCTGGTAGTCCTACTTCAAATGGAAAAATGAATGCGTCGATTCGGGGTCCACGATCAGGTTTAGGTGTTTCCCCCAAGTCATCCCCTATTGTTCATAGAGCAACTGCTTCTAATGACTGGGAGGTTTCTAACTGTACAAATAAGCCCCCTGCTGCTGTTGGACCCAACAATCGCAAACGCATGGCATCAACACGATCATCATCACCACCTGTTGCCCAATGGGTTGGTCAGAGGCCTCAGAAGAGCTCCCGTACTGCTAGAAGAACTAATATCATTCCAATTGTTTCTAGCAATGGTGAACAACCTGCTTCAGATTCTGTATCTTACTCTGCTGGCAATGAAAGTGGGTTGGGATATGCTAGACGATTGTCTGGTAAATCCCCTCAGAAACTTAAAGTAAAAGGTGAACCTTTATCTTCACCCATGTTATCTGAAATTGAGGAGTCGGGAGCTACTGAAATCAAATCCAAAGATAGAGGCAAAAAGTCTGATGAATTAGATGAAAAAGCTGGGCCGGGCCTTCAAAAGGTGTCAACAGTGGTGGTCTCGTCAAGAAAAAATAAGATGGTTTCTAGGGATGAGATTGGAGATGGTGTTCGGAGGCAAGGGAGGACTGGTCGAGGAGTTAGTTCCACAAGGACTGTTGTGCCAATGACTCTGGAAAAACTTGGAAATATGGGAACAGCAAAACAGCTTAGAAGTGTCAGACCTGGTTTTGAAAAACCTGAAAGGTTAAAACTTCACTCTCCCTGCTTAGTTTCTTCTTTTAATCTATAATGTTTCTTCTGTTTCCTTGTAGTGAAAGTGATTTTTGTCATATGATGTGTATCTCATTGCTATATGAATGTTTTACACAGCAAGGCAGGTCGTCCACCAACTAGGAAACTTACTGACCGGAAGGCTTATACACGTCAGCGGCATACAGCAGTCAATGCAACTGCAGATTTTCTTGGTAATTACATTGCATAAAATAAGAAAAATGTTCAGATCCCTTGGTCTCTGTTATCTATTGTGGTGTCCTGAAATCTTGTGGTATGCTTTTTTTAGTTGGTTCAGATGATGGACATGAAGAGTTATTGGCTGCTGCAAATGGTGTGATTAATCCTGGGACTGATCTTTCGGGGTAATAAGTTCAATTTATCAGGATAACTGTTGTGTTTATTGGACTGGCTTGATTGTTATCTCAGGTCATGCCCTTTCCAGCCCATTCTGGAAGAAGATGGAGTCCTTCTTTGGTTTTATTTCTGACGCGGACATTACTTATTTAAAGCAGCAGGTCTTGTCTTTTTTCTTTTAAAGAACATTTAAGACATATTGCTTTTTCAACTGTCTAGATAATTTTTTATTTGTTGGTTCTTAACTGTGTGATATATAATCATCAAGTTAGATTCATTTATATTGTAAAAAATCTCATTGAGAATGTGTGCATATGGCTAAATATATTATCAGCTTGCTTGTTACTTATTGGATCTTAATAATAGTGTGTGCAGTTTAACTCCCGTAAAATAATTTGTTGATTTTCCTTGCTAAGCCTCTAATATATTTGCATAAACAGCCTCTCTTTTGGTTATATGTACTTCATTGTTCTGGTATATTTAATGTGTCATTATGGAAACTTGTTGCATCTGATGCGTAGAATTTCCATGTTAATTCGTTAAAGGAATATTTACAATAAATTCGTATTGTTTGTGCATATCATCACAAATATTGTGCAGATCCATGAATACTTCTAAGCATGATGAAAAGAATGAGCCAGTAATTGTCTTAATTATATAAGCCTGCAATATGTGTTAAACGTTATGGTCTTATGATTTGTAGAGTTGTCCTTTTTTCTTTGGTTGAACTTTCAAATAGCATGTCACGGTAGGGCATACTTCATAGTCTAAGTGTGCTTTTATTTGATCTGTACAACTTTTATCAAATGTGTTTATTTTAATTGTTTTTTTAAATCTGACTAGTTTTATCGGAGTACCATTGTACCACTGGTATTGACTTCTAGATGTGGTTTTTGGTTGCATTGACATTGCCAATATGAATACTTGAAAAAACACATCCAACCTATAATACACACAAAAAGATTTGATTGCTTGATTGTCTTTTGGTGAGTATATTTAATGATTATGCACACAGTTTAGATTAGTTCATTCCCCAACCTTTTGAAACTCTGAAGATTATGTTTTGAAGGCATGATCTGTTTTGTTTGTAGAATCTGGGGCTTGAAAGAACATATATTGGTCGTAGAGATCTATTATGGGTAGTAGTGATTAAAGTTGTATTGCATTCACATTTATCTTCCAGGTAAATCAAGGATCCAGTATGCTGGCACCAACCCCAGTCTCTTCAGATGTAGATGGTAATATTGCCCTTAATGGGTTTGGATTTAATGGAAATGAAAAGGAGATGGGGCATGCTTCTGAAACAAGTTATGTTGAGGTCCTGAAGGAAGGGACAGAGAATCCCAATATGGCCTCGCTTTGTCAAAGACTTATAGCAGCTTTAATTCCCGAGGCAGAAAATGTAGATGTCTGGATTAGTGGAAATGAAGACCTTAAATTTGATGCCTATGGATCTGGATTTGAGCTGGATGAAGAGTTGGAACCAGAGAGTATGCATTACCCGCCACTAGTTGACTTTCCGCAAACTGGGCACACTGCTATCAATGGTTACAGAATGAGTAGCAAACCTGAATATGAAGACCAAGAAAGTAATATATTAGGAGTCTTAAATGCAGGAGTTAACTCAAATTTCAGTCATTACCGAGATGATGGCTATTGTGACCCAGGACTGAGGCCTGTTGTGGCCTGTACGAAAGTTCAGTATGATAGTATGGACATAAATGAAAAACTTCTCCTGGAGTTTCAAAGCATTGGAATTTTTCCTGAAGCAGTGGTATGTGCACTTCTATAAGATCTGTGATGCTAATTCCGTATTTTGATCTTTTGTTTTGTTTTTTTAAATGGGCATGCTATCTATATACTTTGGTCTAGCTGGTTGGTGTGCAGTTCTTCTGTTAGCAATGCATGCCATATGTTAAGTTGTTGAATCATGCATCAAGTGGTTAGATCATCTATTGAAGTTTCTTCACCATTTGCTTTGGCATTGGAAGGAGGCTCGCACTCTTTCATAGGAGAGGCTGTGATGCATTGCCTTAATTCAATTATGGATTGGTCTTTACTCATAAGTTATGTTGGTATTTTTTTTATAATTCAAATGTTCATCTGTGTTCAGCCTGACATGGCACAGACAGGAGTGGGAAGAATCAATGAGGAAATCAGCAAATTGGAGGAGAAGTACCATATGCAGGTATTCTAGAAACATTTATGTGGAGAGATCTCTTGAATTTCCCCTTTTTATTGTATACATATAGAGACACTATCTAATGTAAACCATTCTTAAAATGTAAATTGTAAACTCATATGGGCCATTAGATCAAGTGGATCCAACGACCCATGCTTTTTAGGGGTGGGTGGGGGGAGTTAAATAATAAAAATAAATTCAAAGTTCTACATATTTACAATTCATGCCATTAATGATTTTTTCTAAATCTGGACTGTCTAATGTACTTGATCTAATGGCCCATAATGGTTTACAATTTACATTTTAAGCATGAGTTTACAATGTTCTGTATGCCTATATATATATATTATTGCCTTCCCGTTGTCCTACAGTAACATTTGCATTCTTGTCACAACTTACAAGAACTCGTATATCTACCTATATGAGTTCCAATATATATCTCTAGGAACTGAGGATAATTGTATATCCTTGCAAAAAGTTTATCTGGTTAAGTAGTCAATTTTCTTGGTTCATCTCATGGTTTAGTTTGGTTGTATAATAGGTTTTGAAGAAGAAAGGTTACCTTGATAGACTTTTGAAGTCTGCCATAGAGAAAAAGGAACTCCAAGAAAGGTAGCAATTTCTTGTAGTACAGTTAAATTTGCCTAATATCACTATTGTTTTTATTGTATGGATACCGAACTTTCTTAGGCAATGCTTCTAACTTGTTCGTGTGTGTGTATTGTACAGGGAGCTCCAACACTACGCCCTTGACAAACTTGTTGGAATGGCGTATGAAAAGTATATGGTAATATTCTCATTAAACTTACCTTGTTTCTCCTTGCATCTTTAGTGTTTCAGAGCACTCCAAAATTTGTTTTGTTTTAATGATTTTGATTCTTCTAGGATTGGATTTTTTTTCCTATCGGAATAACACAATCTCGCACTTCCAGATCTGAAAAAAATCTGGAATTTCATGTAGTAGCGAAGTTACACAACAAAATCGCTCCTTTTGTCTATCTGTTCGATAATAATGTGTAAAATCACATGTAGGAGTAAAGTTGGCAGCAAAGTTTTTTATTTCTCATATTGATCAATTAGAATTTTATGCTGATATATATCAGATTCTATGTAATCCATTTCCAATGAAAATGATGCTCTACTGCATCTCCTCTCTCTCTTTAGTGGACAAGATTTGATTACAAAGAAATATATACGACTTACTATTGTTTAAGATCTGATGGATTTTATTATCTTATGCTGCTCCAACTAATGGTCTTTGTTTAACAGTCTTGTTGGGGCCCGAGTGCCACTGGCAGCAAGAGCTCCAGTAACAAAATGGCCAAGCAAGCTGCCTTGCCATTTGTTAAGCGGACATTAGAACGGTGTCATACATTTGAAGAGACAGGCAGAAGCTGCTTCAGTGATCCCTTATTTAGAGATATGTTTGTTTCTGGGTCTTCAATTTGCAATGGTGCACAGTCGGTGGATACTACTGCAGAAGATGAATCTGCCAAACCACACGATGGCACAGTTACAAGATCATTGGAATCTCGAGTTCCAGGTAAATTTATTTAATGTGTCATGATAAATAACATATCTAGTATTCTTGTATGGATTGATAGCCTAAATTGCAAGGTTCTAAAACTCGGGATCGGCCAAAACACGGTGAGGTGACGAATAAGAATTTTTTTTTACTAATAGGGGAGAAATTGTTTTGTAATAAACATATATATTTATGTATAATACATATACTAAAGACGAAAATAACAACAGTTTAGTTAAATAAGCTGGTTCCAAACAACTTAATGAGTTAAAACAAAAGCACAGACCATATTTCAAACGAAAATAATATAAGAAACAAGTTCAAACAACAATAAGCATAAATAACTAGCTTTTTTAATTAAAAAATCACAGTTGACTGAGTCTTGGACCGATTTCCGCTTATCAAACTCGGTGGTTAAGTTCCACCGAGTTTTGTGGAGTTTTAGAACATTGCTAAGTTGTGATGGATTTTGTGGCATACTGGGTTGTGTTCTATCACTTTATATGACTGTCACTTTATTACTATATGGCACATTTGAATTTTGGTCTCTGCTGCAGCTTCCATGAGTTCACAGCAAAGCCCTTCATCGACTTCACGGTTGGGCCAGAACATGGATAATCATGATGTTAGTTCTTCTGATTTGGTTCTTCCTGTAAACCAAACCTCCGAGCATACGGTCAAACAAGATACATGGTCAAATAGGGGGAAGAGGAGGGAATTGTTGCTTGATGATGTTGTTGGTGTTCCGGTTTCTGGTTCTTTAGGCATGGGTAGTTCTCTATCAAGCAATACAAAAGGAAAGAGGAGTGAAAGGGATAGAGAGGGTAAAGGACACGGAAGAGTAATATTATCTAGAAATGGAACTAATAAAGTTGGTCGGCCCACCCAGTCCAATGCTAAAGGGGAAAGGAAACCCAAAACAAAGCCGAAGCAGAAAACTACCCAGATATCAGTATCCGTCAATGGCTTAATTGGCAAGGTATCAGAGCAATCCAAACCAGCAGGGCCTAGCAATGCCAAGGAAAAAGGTCAGTTTGGCTTGGATGAATTGGACGACCCTTTAGATTTATCCCACCTACAGTTACCAGGAATGGATGTTCTAGGTGGCGATGATCTTGATGGTCAAGGGCAGGATCTCGGTTCTTGGTTGAACATAGATGATGATGGGTTACTAGATAATGACTTCATGGGACTCGAAATTCCAATGGATGATCTTTCTGACTTGAATATGATGGTTTGAGGTTGCTTTCTCTGTATAGTCTCGTTCCTTATACAATTCACAAATGAAATTGGTCACGGTTGTGAAGAAATGGCTATATAGATTCTTTTGTAGACTCTGCACGAGTTGATTCACAGGAGAACCTCTCAGATGTTCTCGATTTTGCTCCCGTACTAAGTTGGTGACTGTAAAAACCTTTTTGTTCCATGCAAAAGTACGTATAATAGTGATTATATCTTAACAAACGGTATCCAGGCTGTAGTGTTTACAATCAGAGAATGTCTCTTGTATATATACATTTATATTTCTAATACAATAACCTTTTTGATAGTGCAATAATCTCGACTTGCATTGTATTATTATTTTGGGAATGTTTTTTTTCTTCTCCAGGTTTCTGATGGTTAGATCTTTCTCAGGTATTGACCTTCATACATCATTTTGGTCGCTTATAGTTATATTGGTTTCAAATTCCTTTATTTATATGTTTTGATGCTTATTTTTCAGGAATTTACAACCAGATTGATTCATGGCCCTGTGTCTTCCAACGAATACTCAAGTAAGTCTTTCTTCCTCAGCCTGAAGCTTTCATTATTACACCTACATGATACATACCTTTCTAATTAAGTGTATTGAACATCAGTGCTGAACACTTCAAAAGGACTGAACTCTCTGTCATAGCTCACATTTTATGATTAGCCCCGTGTGAAACATGGATTTTGAAGCTATGCTTAGTTCACGTTTAAGACGGGCTTGTAAGCATTAGATGTCTGTTTCACTCTTTAATTTTAATCCAACTTTTTGTTTGTTTCATTTTTTTCTCACCCTTCAAGGTGTGTCTAGGAGGTTCTGTGGCATTGCGTTTTGAACATTGTTTTGAGTTACATTTCTTTCGATAATCTGTAAGATCAAAAGTATTTGCCGAATGAGTCTTCTTATTTTCTCCTTCCGCACTTTAACCAGCTTGTATCTTTGCTGTTAATGCTCATTGTGCACTTAAAGTAGTGGCTTTTTTGTGGGTCTTTTAAGGTCCCCTTTTTCCCCATCCTT
>JAYMSV010001144.1:0-13740 GCA_036897745.1 Erodium moschatum | reverse complement strand
TGGAGGAATGAATAAACGTATGCTACACCCAGATCTGAAGTAAACGACGACCGACCAGGAGCGAAGGGTAGTGACGAACAAGACACCAAATCGTGCCACCGAACGCGACAGGTCCATATCCAATACGATCAACACCCGTGAGGATGGAGAAACACATCCCACGATCAGAACTGAAACAAGATCCCGCTAGTGACACGAAAGAGCTGCTACCTTGATGGCCAACACCAAAAACTGAGATCATAACAAACTCAGCGTCAAAAGTCAACCACTCAACTGAGCCGCTCCAAAAATATCCCACCTTAGCAGAGAGGACCACGAACACCAAGTAACCCGTTGAGAGCGGGCCTCCAAGGAACTGAGACCGCAACACACCGAGCTTCACCAAAGACTCCATACGGAGCTACCACCAAGCCGCAGGCGAACTCCGAGCTCCACTACCATGGAACAGGGAGGCGTGGTCGGAACGGCAGAGCCACGCCGGACTTGGGTGAACCGAGACTGAAGCTGGTAGGATTGTGGTGTGGATCCAAACTCTTGCGCCGCGGCTCCAAACCCACACTCCCATGCACAGAAATCAGTAGTCGATCGGAGTGCGAGGTCGCCGGAGAAAAGTAGGTGCAGGTTATACAAATCTGGGGTCTTGTACTCGGTACAAGACCCCAGACCCATACCTGGCCCATGCCCGACCCTTGACCCATACCCGAACCGGCCCTACTCGACCTGTACAAACCCAGTCGAGGACGGCGAGCTGCCTCCGGCAAATCAACCCACAATCTTGAGCTTCAACCTGCACCGACCAAACCTCCGGCGACCAGACGAGCACCAAGGCCCCAAGGAGCTTCCAGCGAGCTCGAGAGAGGCTGGACGGAGTGAAATCAACAGATCTTGACGCCGGAGACGAAGAAACGAGCTTCAACTGAAGCTAAGCCGTAAGAGGGAAGAATGGGAAAGGAAAACGAGACTTGAAGCGACCAGACGAGCACCACGGCCCTAAGGAGCTTCCGGCGAGCTCGAGAGAGGCTGGACGGAGTGAAATCAACAGATCTCGATGCAAGAGACGAAGAAACGAGCTTCAACTGAAGCTAAGCCGTAAGAGGAAAGAATGGGAAAGGAAAACGAGACCTAAAGCGACCAAGCCTCCGGCGACCAGACGAGCACCAAGGCCCTATGAAGCTTCCGGTGAGCTCGAGAGAGGCTGGACGGAGTGAAATCAACAGATCGTGACGTTGGAGACAAAGAAACAAGCTTCAACTGAAGCTAAGCTGCTACCACCGGCGAGAGCTCTGGCTGGAGGCCACAGCCAATACAGGTGGAAGCTTAGTAGGTTGGTGGCGGTGGCTGAATTGAGAAGAAGGGTTTTGTCGGAAGCTTTTGCTAATAGCTAGAACTTTCAGTTGGTTGTTAACTTCCATCATCAGGGGAAGTATATCACTTCTTATTTTCATGCTTCAGCAGTAGAAGGACACTTTGGGGTCCATGCTTCTTATAAAAGGATCTCATCTCATTTGTATTAGAAAATGATGAAATTGGAGGTGCGATTGCAACTTACTCAATTCGTCAGGGCAACAAACCGGATCTCCGTGAATCACCTGACCTTTTACAATTGTCGCCAGTCCTGTCCTTAGCATGGGTTGACATATCCATGGATTTCATAGATGGTCTTTCCCGTTCCCATGACTTTGAGGTCATCTTCATGGTAGTTGATTGTTTGATCAAATCAACACATTTTATGCCTCTCAAGCACCTGTATATAGCAATTTCGGTGGCTCAGTCCTTCCTTTATAACGTATTCAAACCCCATAGTATGCCCTAGAGTATTATGAGCGATCACGATAAGGTTTTCATTAGCAAATTCTTGAAAGAACTATGTCGCTTACAATATATTACGCTGAACATGTCTTCGGCTTATCATCCTCAAACAAACGGCTAGATAGAGGTGGCGAACAGAGGCTTAGAAACTTATCTCTATTGTACGTGCAGTGATTGTCCCAAAAATTCGGCGAAATGGTTGCCTTCGCGGAATGGTGGTACTATTCAACATTTCACTCTGCTATCCAACCCACTCCGTATGAAGCTTTCTACGGCCAACCCCCTCTGGCCATGTTTGCATAACTGACTGGTAGCTCAGAAGTTGAACATGTTTGAAGGAAGGAGTGATGTTATGACTTAAGTTAAGATAGTCCTGTATGGGCCTAGTTATGTTTTATTATTGACGGGCTGATGTGTTGGCCCAGCCCATGGCCTTAGTACTGTTTTGTCTTCTTCCCGTGACCGTGATCATATATGCAATGCAGCTGAAAAGGATGGGAGCTGTGACTCCAATTACAGTCCAAAATTGTACCTTCCCTCCCAATCTCTCTTCTCTATCAACCACATTTTGTAACCCTAATTCCGCCGCTGTTAGCAACGCCACTATCACTCTCTATGTCCCTAGTTAAGAAGAAGAAAAGCTCAGATCGTCGTTCATCCTCTTTCTTCTCCACAACCCCAATCGATGCATTCCGAGTTTTGGTTCCAAGGTCTCCAGCAAAGGTCGCTGAAGCTAGGTCTGGAATCGATCTCTTCTGTTTCCTTTTGAATTTCAGATTTTGGGTTCGTATAAAACGTTTCAATGTTTGTTGAAGTTCATAATTTTTAGGGTTCGTGGAAAAACTAGCTTCTTCATTTACAGCAACAATGGACAGAATCACCAAAAACAACTCAATGGACAGAATCTCCCAACTACCCGAACCCATCCAACATCGAATCCTTGCTTTCCTCGAAACAGACCAAGTTGCTCGATCATCAGTCCTCTCCAAAGCATGGAGAAGCATAGTTCAGTCCCGTGGTGTTCTTGAGTTCCACGAACGCAAATTCACACCCAGATTAACAACAAGTGTTTTCATAAACCTCATCCAGGAGTCCATAAATAAGTTCATAGCACAGGCTCGGATTATACAACGGTTCAGCCTCCACGCCCGATCCTCCGATCGCCACAGTTGGGATCGCAACATAGACCAATGGCTGCTACAATTGGTAGAAGCCAAAGTCAAGGATCTCAGCCTTGTTCTATATGATTCGTATTTTTACAGGCTGCCTCCGTTTGTTCTCTTGTCCGAAACCTTCACTCGTTTAAGGCTGTGTCGTTGCGACCTCTGGTGGCCTGAAAGCATTAGGCTTCCTAATCTACTTCGTCTGCACCTACAGCAGATGCATTTGAGCAACGAGACGACTGACAAATTTATATCTGGATGTCCAAATTTGGAGACTTTGAAGCTCTGCTCGTGCGATGGGATAACAAGAATTTGTGTCTTGAATCATGCTAAACTCAACTTCGTAGAGTTGAATTCGTCTACAAGTCTTACGGAAGTAAAAATTGGCGCACCTAATCTTCGAGTTTTCAAGATTTCTAATAAAGATAGGCCTATTTCTGATACAAAGATTGATCTGTTAGGTTGCGAGTCCACACTGAGAGTGTTAAGGTTGTCTTGTGTTCAAGTTACCAAGGATGATCTCACAAGTCTTGTTTCCAAGTTTCCCGGGTTACAAGAAATCTGTTTGGAGGATCTTCATGTGGAAAGTATAAAGGTTCCGAATCAGAAACTTCTCAAACTCAACGTGAGCAGGTGCCGTCGGTTGGAGAGGATTGAAATTGGTTCTCCTAATTTATGTGTGCTCACGTATTGTCACAATAAACACCCCTTCTACCATGTGAATGCTAGTTTCTCCCTTAACAACACGATTCATTTTTATGCAACTTTTACTAGGGAGCGGTTGAAGAAGAGTTTGTTAGTCAGTGTTAAGGAACTCGTTGCCAAGATCAACGAGTTCAGAAACATAAAACTGATTGTCAAATCCTCTTACAGAATGGTACATTGTTCCGTCTTCACTTGTGTCTCAAATAGCAGTAGCCTTTACCAACTTGAGAGTAATATCATTGTTACAATCTGTTTGTGCAGGATCCCATTGTTTGCGATGAGGTGGACGCAAATTTCTTAGAACTTCTAAGTCATGCCGAGTATAAGAAGCCAAGAGTTGAGGTGATGCACATCCCGACCTATGAATATATGGTAGATCATTTGTTAAACCCGCATTATCATTGCAAGTCTGGTCAATGGGAGATTCGTCGGTGGGTGATCATCTCTGTTGTATCTCGTGATAAGCAGAGTGCTACGAAACTATTAGAGGTACTAAACACGAAAATTAAGGCTCATTTATGCTTAATGGTAGTTGATAAAAAAAAAGTATGCTTAATTGATGGTTTGCATTTAACAATTTGGTGAAATCAACAGGCGCTGAGTAAGAAATCTCTGAAAGAGAATGCAGAGCCAAATTGTTGCAGGTACAAGTCTCGCAAGTGCTGGAAGCATCATTTGTATCATGCAGAGATGATTTCTGAAGAAGCGGCGGATACCCTTGATTTGTACTATCCCAAGATGCTTGGTGAAAAGACGGAGACCTCTGGTTTGTTCAAGCCCCTGGATGCTATGAAATACGAGATTACGCCTATCAAACTGCACTGGATTTGAATGCTTCAAATTCACTACTCTTCTCACTATAACTATCTATTTTGAGGCACTTGTGATCGTAAGCTTTTTGTTCACTACCCTTGTCAATATTTTGGGGCACTTGTGATCGTATGTTTTTCGTTTCAGTTAATAGATATTAGCATCCTTATAATAGGACATGGACTTGGTACTTGCAAGCCTTTTATGCTAGGAAATTATATAATTACAAACTTGTTGTGAACAGTACACTACCAACTGTCGAAACAAAGAACATATTAAGGTCGAGCTTTCGTATGTACCAATAAAAGGTATTGCAAGATGGACACGTCTTCAGAGCACTCCTCAAATGCAAGGAGTTGAGCAAGATGAACTTGTGGTTGTGGCTAATAGAGAGAGAGAGTAACTCTAAAGACAGAAGAAGATAAAGAGCTGTGCCGTTAAGAAAACCTTTCTTGAGAAACTGTTTCAAAACTTACTTGATGAGACATAACTGGCGGGGACAACATTAATTTAAAGAGAAAAGATCATAAACAATAGATGTGCTTCAACGTTGTACATCAATTCGTCGACCGAGTATTGTCGGCGTTGAATGGCTTATTTTTTTCATCCTGAGAAAAATTATCCACCGTTTTGGATAGTTGGAGGATATATTCTCATCACCGGCGAAATTATATTTCCTCGGTAATGACAAAACGAAGAAACTAGTTCCTCGGTAATGAAATCTTAGTTATTCATCACCGAGAAATCATTTCCTCGTTAATGAAAAACCGATATTTTATGACCAATATTTCTCGGTTAAAATTACGAACATGTTGTGAATAGTACACTACCAACTGTCAAAACAAACAATATAAGAAAAGACGAGCTTTCTCATGTACCAATAAAAGGTGTTGCAAGAGAGACACACTTCTGTACCTTGAAGCTTTCATCTAATTTTTCACTCTGTACATACCAGTTTTTATAGTCATAAGACAATATATAATAGATTGTTTTTTTTTATAGTATATATGAGAATCTTTATTAATTGTCTGGATGTACGGATCTGTGGTGGTCAGTCATGGTGTATGGGGTATATGTGTGGTGCTGTCATCCCCTATTGTCTTTTTTTTTTTTATCAGCGAAAGCATATATAAATTGACCCATTTCGAGGTGAAAAGAGTTACAAAATCTCTTTTTGTAGCAAACTAGCTACAGATTGCTAAAAAAAGAGAGCCCCAACCAAGGGAAAAGGGAAAAACAACGAAGAAAGGAAAGAAAACACTTATAGGCTATGTGATCTAAGTATATGTAGTGCTTCTTCTTTCTGGAATGATCAAGAACAAATCACCGATGAGTTTGGAGTAGTTGATGTGAGGCGATTGTTGAATCTCATGTTGAGCTGTGTCCTGATGATAACATGATGTTTCTTTGAGTGTCATGGATAGTTGCAGCCGAGGTGAATTGGGTTGCTGCGATGAATTGGTGCTGTGATGAATTGTATGGAGGAGTTGTTGCTTATGTGATGCACCAGCAGATTTGTGAAGGTTAAGTTAGTGCCTTGGAGGTTAAGATAGTGTCTTGACTGTCCTTGAAAGATGCTGTTGAGCTTTGATTGTCCTTGAAAGATGCTGTTGAGCTGAGTTGATAATGATAATGTCTTGATTGAAATGCAGCAGAGATGGAGTGATGTTGATTGAATGGAATGCTGCCTTATCTGCAAGATGAATAATTGTTGATTGATCTGTAATGAGCATGTTGAATTGTGACCTTAATTCCTGTGGTGTGAGTGCAGGACTTAAGGAGTGAAGGTAAATGAGGTAATGAGGGATTGAATTGAGTAGGAGCTGAGAAAAGAGCTAGCCCCAGAGCAGAGAAAAAACACTCAAAAGCCTAAGGGAGGAATCTACCCACACAAAGAAGAAGATGAGAAGGAAGCTAAGAAAACAAAAGAGTGAACCTGGAAATAATTTGGATGAAAACTGTCATACTGAGGTGGTACAATTTTGGAGCTATATAACAGGATTGGTGTTAGTAGTACATACATGTTTCTTACCAGCTATATATTGCATTGGTCGTAACCCGAGAACCATGACGAAGGCTCTGCTAGTTTCAATAACTCACAGTCTTGGGCATTAAATGATTCACGCTCTGCTGTATCGTATCTAGGCAGCTCACGTGTAGCTTTTAATGCTTCAGCAGGTAAACGAGATTCCGCAACCAGTTGATTCAGAATGTTGATGTCCCTTTCGTGTTGTTTCTTCAAACTTTCCATCTCTTTATAACCCTTCTCCCTTTCTTTCTCTGCCTCCATTGCTCGCTTCTGCACAATGTTGAATTTTTTGCAGCATTTATGCTATAGACTATAGTAGATTCTACTAAAAAGTAATGACACAATGGTTACTAACAGGTACAAAATACAAATGCATCAATCATATATATGAAACCAAACCAATCCGATCATACCTAAACAATTGGAAACCAAGAGAAAACTCGTATAATGTTTTGGAAGTGCACACATTCCAAAGATATCGTACTTGTTCAGAAAACTATAGATGAGTTTATTAGAACTGTACTTTTATTATATCTAACCAAGAAACAGAAATCACATAGTAATATTCATGTATCTATAATAGATTCTAACAAGTATCATCACAATAGATGCCTCTATAATCCTCGTAATTAATTTAATTTCGTCAGTGTTGATATAGTTCATCTCTCCTCAGCTTCTACCATGACATAGGAACTCTCGACCTCAATATTCAATATAGTGATAATTGGAAAAAAGTATCCTGAGGTATTCACTTTTTGCAAGGTGTATCCCTCTTTTAATAATTGCAAAACAGTGTCTTGAACTTGCATTTTTGTTGCACTTAGTATAAATTTCTTTCAAAATGATGATAGTGCCTTTTAAAAAGTAATAAGTAAAAAACAAGTAATCCAAAATTTCCATCTCCTTTATTATTTTCCCTCTATATATGTCCAAAGAGGAAGAAAATTAAGGGAGGTGAAAATTCTGAGCTTTTTTGTTTTTTACTTACTATTTTTAATTTTAAAATTTCAAGGGTAAAGTCATCATTGTGTAACAATTTTACACAAAGTGCAACAAAAAAGGCAAGTTCACGGCATTGTTTTGCAATTATCAAAGAGGGCTACAACTTGCAAAAAGTGAATACCTCAGGTACATTTTTTTAATCATCCCTATATTTAATACTAAGATCGAGAGTTCCAATGCCATGGTAGAAGCTGAGGAGAGATGAAACATATCAAAATTGATGAAATTAAAATAGTTAAGAGGATTATAGAGACATCTATTGTGATGTTACTTGGAAATGTGACTAGCACACACAGCAACAAAAAAGTAGCTAGTTCAGGGCACTTTTTTTGCAATTATTAAAGAAGAGAGCTACAACAACATGCAAAAAGTGAATACCTCAGGGTATTCACTTTTTGCAACTATCCCTTGAATATATAAATGCAAATTCAACTTATTTGTACAAAAGAAGCCATTGATAACTGATAAGCAGTCTCTTCTCAGAAGAGTGATTGATTTCAGGTTCAAGATATTTATATTGGATAGATGAAACAGCTACAACCTCAACAAGTGATAGAATAATAACTTTAGAATGAACAAACTGAAAAGGCATCAACACCGTGAAATTTAAATTTACCTGAGCCAACACAACAGCCTCTTCTGCTTCTTTAAGCCTCACAACCAATTCGCCTGCAGCCTGAACAGCTTCAGCAGTATCCTTCAGTTGGGTCCGAAGACCTTTATTTTCATCCCTAAGATATCGTCTTTCCTTTTCTTTTTCTGCTCTTAATGCTGAAATTCCGGCAGCAAGGGCATTGATGAACTTAGATTCAGCACCCCTGACTCCTGCTTTAGCAGCTGCCTTCTTGACATCATCTATACCGTCCCGAATTTTCCTATGCCTTGCAAGCAGTTGCATATGTTTCTCCTCAAGGTCTGCATACTGTTCAAGCATACGGGCATGCCCCTCCATGGCCAACTGCATTGCTTCCTTCAACTCTTCTGCACATTTCTTCTCAGTATCTAGCTCCTGCTTCTGCTTCTCAGCCATGGACCTAGTGCCATCAAGTTCAAGTCTCAATTCCTCAGTAAGAGAAATCCAGTTACTCTCTGCTTCAATCCAGTGAATTCTCTCTTGTTCAAATCTCCCCTCTAAGCTCTCCATACCTGACTCGGGCCTTTTACCCAGAGGTGGAGCCAAACTAGGATCACATGAGTAGGTCAAATGCAGAGCAGAACTTTGTTTCCGAGCTGGCATAGAGGAAGATTCTATATACAATTGTAGTTGGCTCCGTAAAGCTTGAATTTCCTCCCACAACACTTCCCTCTCACCCATATCAAAGAAATTTCGATAGCCTTCCAGTTCATCTTGGACTCTTTTTAACTCAATTCTTGTTCTTAAAACTTCAGGATGGTTCTCATATCTATCCTTTAGAAGCTGCAAAGTACAAGGTATGATGATGATAAATTATCAGGAGATGACAAAAGACCATTATCATACACAATTTGTTGCTGGTTAGTCTGAAAGATCAAATCAATACCTTGTGCTCTTTTGTAAGCGCCGCTAATTCTTCCTCCATGAACTCCTCAGTAGGTAAAACACCATCCATAAGACTCTCTAGACGAAGGATTTTATCCTCCCTTGTCTGCCCTATTATGGCATTGCACTCCCTCTCATGCTTGTATTGCTGCACCTGCAAATATTGGCCAAAAACTCAGGCAAATGCTACAAAATAGGCTAATGGCTACAGAACTATAGGAAACATACCAAACGCTTTAGTTGGATAATCTCAGAATTTTGCCTGGCACAACACTCTTCTAGTGCCATTTCTCTCCTGAAAGATCCTGCCAATACTTTCTCTACTGCCTGTGTATGAAGAAGAATATATTAAATAAATGCAGCAGAAGAACATTTACGTAGAGGAAAATTGGAAGACTAAAATTTCAGCATTCCTCTCAACTCACTTTGGGAACTAGCTTCTTCGGTTTCTCAGTAGATTCTGATCCTTCAATCGTTACTAGCTGCAAGTGTGAGCTGACATTGGTCTTCCTCACCTCTAACTGAGTTTTACTCTTGCAATTACTGCACAGAACTACAGTAGTATCTTCTTCTGGAACCTCAGTACATTCAGGAAAAGCTTGAACACCCACATCAACTTTCTGAACTGGCAAGATCAATTTAGTTTCTGACGGAGTGAAAGAAAATCCGAGCAATGACCGCCTCAAAGCTGAACTCTGGCTGTGACTATCTATAATTTCAATACCACGATGGAGGCTAGCTGCCAAGTGTTCAGCTGTTCTATTTCTTTGAGATGAATGAGCTGTTGAAGAGACATGGATGGAAGATTTATGCACACCGTCGATTTCTAATCTAATGTCATCCTTATAGTCCTTCTGGGAAGCACTTGACATTGATGAAGTCCTAAGAGTTTTCCTGCTGGTACTGATTCTGGGTGAAACACTAGGAGTTGGAGAGTTGAGAAGTGGAGCTACATCATAAGGAACTATGGTGGTTGAGTTGGGAGGAGAAACACAGTTAACGTGATGAGAGTTCCCGTTGAGAGTGTTAACAATTTCTTCTGCAATGTTACTATTTAGTGCAATTGCACTAGTACAATCAGGCGTGTTTCTGACTGATTCTGCGCAATCAATAAGCATAGTGTCGTCCTTTTCAACACGCTCAGATATCTCATCCTCCATATTAATGTCCATATCCTCAGAAACTTGTGGGATGTATCCACCTTCCTTTGTCTTAGAGTGAGGATTAACATAAGGTAATTTCACTTCAATATCTTTCATGTCATTGGTATTGTTTCCTTCACTGCCTGTTGGATGCATACTATTGTTATCTTCATCGATTTCCATCTCCTCATCACCGTCATCATCAATGTGTGCTAACGTCATTGGATTATTGAAACTAAGCTTCAGTAAATTCAAACTTCTGCGGGCAAAACCTCCAAAGGAGTCATTGGATTTGTTGTTTGCTTTCAGTCGAAGTAGCTCCTCCTGTTGAATATACAGAGTTTATAATGCAATTCACAATCATATTTAGATTTGTATATAGGGGTAACTGAAGTTGATTTACTCATTCTGCAAACCAAAACAAACCTTTAGCTGTCGTATAACTTCCCGCAAGGAATTTACATCATCGTGCGTTTCTTCATTAATAACAGCTTTGTTCTTTATGGCCTTTCCACGCTGTGCAAATCTCAATGTGCTGAAAGTTTCACTCCTACAGCTGCAAATTATTCGTGACGTGAGCCTCCATTTCAATTCAAATAAAATACAGCAGAAGAAAATAAAAGAAATTTAATAGAACTTAAACACATGTAAAATCACCTTTGAACTGGAGAAATGGCACAGATCATTGCTAGCTTAGCATTTCCACCAAGAGATTCCTGCAATAAAAATGTCAGCCTGGAGTCCCTGTAGGGGATATGCCTCTGCTTTCCCGTCTGAGAAACTTCTGCGAGTATAATTATTAAATTCCTGCAACTCAAGTAATAAACTTACATTAGCACCTGACTATAATATCTGCCACTGAAGAGATAAAAATTATTTGCATATAGAGAACTAGAAGATCTATTTCATTAAACTAAACGGCAAAAGAATATAGCAAAGATATGCAAAACATACCCAAGCTGTGAGAGTGATCGGTTAATATTCCCTGCTTCCTTCAGTCTCTCCCCTGCAGCACCTGTTAACTTCTGTCTTTCGGACCCAGCTAAATCAACAAGGTTGATTCTACTTGTTTTGAAGGTGCTTAAACCATCTGACGAACTCTGTAAAACATCCATTTTTTTAGTAAGAATCCATCCAAGGTTAATATGCAAGTCAGCCAAAACAAGGAAGTGCTTGGGAATTTCATTGATGTGCATGTTATCTGATCCAGTTCTTATTCTAACTCTTATGTTCTCAAAGAGTAATGAGAAGGCATGCTCATGCAATTCCAGCCAGCTCTGCTTACTTACAATGACCTGTTTTTCAAATATATAATAAAAAAACTCTAACAAATTGCATCTCGCGAGCTTAAATTTGTAGGAGAAAATGAAATGATAATATAAACCTGTCTCCTATCATTTCCTATCTAGGTATTTACAAAATAAATAACTTTTCAACCAAAGACAATGTTACCTTGCATCGAGATTCAACAACACAGGTCAAAACACTATGTGAACGAGAACTCTCCGCGTTAACACTAGTTGCACCTATCCTCCGGTTTGATAATCCCTGCATCATTGATTTGGTAACTCTAAATATATTGCATGACAGATACACACATTAAACTTGCATGTAGATTCCAAGAACAATATAAATTGGAAATGGAAATGTGAACTCTATATTAAACCATATTAGTAGAAGAAATTACTAAACTAAGCCACCAAAAAGTTTGCACTCTACAGTTGTGAGTTGTGTAATGTGCACATAGCCAGATATGATTAGTGATAAGAAGATACATGTGAAATTAGTGAATGACACGTCTGTCAGATGATACGCCCGCTTGACATTCTATTAAGGCAACTATAGACAACAGTATGCAATGCAATAATTGCAAGGAAAATATTTCTACTCGACCAAAATTTGGCACCACTTGCCGATAATCAAATTTCATTGCCACGTGAGCATACGAATGAGAAAACCTTTATCATGAGTCGAGTGACATCCTTCATTGTGGAGACACACTCCTCTGTCAGATCTTCAACATAAACACCAGAATTGACATCTTCTCTTATCTGGAGGATGAACAAATAAACTTCAGAACACCAAACCCATCATAGTATAAAAATTAAAAGGTAAAGGGAAATCAAAACACTCATATTCCTTTTACCTGAAGATTTGTTTGGCTTGGATCTAACAAGTCTGTGATTTGCTCATTGTAAATCTGCAGAAACCATGTGTAGGAATCAGCATGGAAATATCAGCAACTCAAACAAATCAATGAGAAACAGTTCCAAGTCACTCAACCTCCAGGAAAGAACATCGACACTGGTAAGTGAGTTGTTTGGCAGCATGTTTGATTTGCTCCTGGAATGGAATGCAAGAGCAGAACTCATACTAATATTTCAATGTAACTCAAACTTGCATGGGATTTATTAAGAAATAGCATTGAATCTCACCTCATTAATCCTGGAAAATAGTCGTTCAAAAACACGTGGAGTTAAGCCTTGTTGCTCGCTTGATAAATTTTCTTCCAATAAGGCATTGGCTGGACCCCAAATAGTGTAAGTCTTTCCACTTCCAGTCTAATCAAATCAAATTTTAGTCAAATAAGAATATTTTTAGATTTATCCAATGCAATATCAAAATTGGAACAAACAAAAGAAACCTCCAAAAGTACCTGCCCATATGCAAATACTGAACTATTAAATCCTGCAATACAATTCTCCACCAGAGGGGCTCCAACAAGCTGGAATATATCTAGCTGAAAAGGGAAAATTCAAAATCTTATCAGTAGTCTAGTCTTGAATCATTCATTTGAAAATTTGAAAGAAAATTGCACTAGAAAAATTCTCGCCTGTGTAGATTTTATGTCAGCAACAGCATCAAAGGTGAAGGCCTGCCCATTAATGTTCAAAGAATCAATAGAAGTTTTCTGAACTATCAAATCTCCATCTTCCTCATCCTTAGGTGGCCGCATTCGCACTATCACCTGATTCAGTGTAGCAAAAAAAAACATAACTGTTAGTACGAAAATGTACCTCAAGTTCAGGATGTGAGAAAGCATATAGAAATTTGGGGAAATTGGGATGGAATGTCCAAAATCAAGGTAGCAACAATATTCAGAATTTGACAGTATAAGTTACCTCTTTCTTAATATCGGAAATATTCAAAATAAAAATTGAATTTCAATCAGGAGAAATTTGTTCTGAGGAACAAAACAGTACATCCAAAGCTAAAAGTAGCAAGGTACCTTGACACCGGAATCGGAAGACCCGGAGACAGCGTTGTCGAGCACGGCCTCCATGTTGAGCTTCCGCTTGAGCGGGTTGGACGGCGGAGGACGCGGCGGCTTCATCTTGGAGGGTGACGGCGAGGGAAGAAGCGGGGTCGCGTTGAGATCCAGAGGCGGGTCATTCTCTTTGGAGAACTTGGGCTTGCGCGAGGAAGATCTGGGCTTGGAGGAAGAAGAATTAGGGTTAGGTGAATTGAAGACCTGGTCCGTGGCATGAGCCTCTCTCAGGACTCCGCTGATTGGCAGCATATAGTGCTTCATCGTATAGGAGCCAGTGTCTATAACGCGAG
>JAYMSV010001143.1:0-13743 GCA_036897745.1 Erodium moschatum | reverse complement strand
GCTTGTAGATCTGCATGGGGATTCCAGTCACTGCAGAAGGTAAAAGGGTTATAAGCAAAATATGTATATACAAAGTTTGAACACGTCAGAATAGCAAATAGCATTGATAAGAAGGTTTAAGTGTCAGATCCAAATTACAGAGGTAAAAAATAACACCCTAGAGAGTTAAATTGTTAGCACCGATGAAAGTCTTGATAAATTTCCATAAAAAAAATACCAAGAAACCATATGAGAGCCACTGAAGAGAATTCCAAGTACCAAAACTGGATATATGATGAGCATCAATTGGTGTGTGGGTTGAATGGAATAAAAGAATTATTGGGGAAAAAGTAAAATATAAGGAGGTTATTGCTCTTGGATTTTTGGTGCACATGTATTAGATTAATACTACGCAGTTTTACTATACTATGCCATTCATTTGTTCATATGGACCAATTGTGATATTAATACCATGGAATTTCATTTATCCTAGATGCATAATGCAACAACCATTAATAAAATTCCACCTGTCATATATAACAACCGTGTCAGCAGTTGCCAAGTTTATTCCCAAGCCTCCAGCTCTTGTAGAGAGCAGAAAACAAAATCTGGAAGAATTTTTGGCATTGAATCTATCTATTCGTATTTGTCTTTCTGCACCACCAACCTTGCCATCTATCCGTTCATAGAGCCATTCCTGAAAATGAATAAAATGACTAGTTAAATTACCTGTAAACGTCAAAAGTCCATCGACTTATCATCCTAGAGAATATAGACATAACATGCCTTATAGGAACAATAATCTTCTAGCAAGTCAAGCATGTGCTGAAACTGAGTATAGATGAGAACTCTATGTCCTTGCTCTTTGAGTTTCACCATCAATTTGTCTAAAAGTTGCATTTTTCCAGAAGACTCAACAAGCTGTCTGTCAAAACCATACAAGAGAAGGAAAGTCAGAACAAATAGCAACTTTCCAAAAGCAACAAGAAACTTGCAGAACAAATTAACCACCCAAAAAATAGCCCTCCAGAAAGATAAAATGACTGGAAATATCAAGTATATGACATTCATATTTACTTGTAGGCTTCCTTGGCATCTTCGATATCTGGTTCAACTCCTTCCAACATATAAGCATGACAACAAAGCTTGCGCAATTCCATAACCACGTTGATAAGGGAAATCTGACACAACAAATATTCAACAATCTTGTGAGTCAGATCTAGTAATGAAATATCATTTCACCAAAACATGCAAATTCACCTGAGCACCACCACGGCGGGTTAGTAACTGATAATTCCGAGTGAGGATAGCCTTGTAGTATTCTTTCTGCTTGCTACTTAAATCAACACGTAAAATGAGTTCTTTTTTAGGTGGCATCTCCTTCAACACATCTTTCTTCACCCCTGCAATTGCATCCGAAATTCAAGTTCCAATTGCATCAATGTAAAAATGATAAAAACAATGGGAACGATAGACAGTAAACTATTTTACTATAAGAAAACACGAAGTAAGCAAGCTCTCAATTCATTTTAGCATCTTCAACGCTGAAGTTGCTGGAACTAGCACTTTCCCTTTATATTAATAAATATATAATAAAAATTCAAATTAAACTATTATTTTGTATTAAACTTGTATAAGAATGCAAGCAAACAACTCAAACCATTTTATCACAGTAAGTTGAGATTTATACTTCTCAGGAGATGTGGTGCCAACATTTTATGAAGCCTTGAAATCTGCTCCTCTTGATTGATATCCTTGAACTCTTCCTGAAACTCCTCTAAACTCCCAAACTGCAAGATTCAAACATCAAGTGTGAGAAAATGATCTGCAACTTTCATGCAACTTATCTACATAAAAGTATAACAAGAACTGATCACCCTCCGTAAAGCTTCCTTGTCTTTTCTTTTGTAAAAGAGTCTTCCATATAGCAAACAGGATATTTACCTTTCCGGCATCAAGGAAATGCATGAGCATGAAAAGCTCATCCAGATTATTCTGAAATTAAACCAATGAATTGCCATAAGATAGCAACCAAGAATGACAACAATGTATCGAAACAATTCAATATTTTACCAAAAACAATTAAAAAAAGATGTTACTGGCTGCAAAATGAGATACAAAATTTAAAAGTAGACCAGGTAGTGAAAACAACTTTTCCAGCTTAACTTTAAGAAAATCAACGAAGTCATTAGAAACTATGAATAGGCCATGTAAATTTTGTAGTGTACAAATTTTCTCTTACCAATAATTAAAATCCTTTGCAGTGCCAGAATGGGCCATAAGATCATATAAGACACACCAGACATCAGCAAGGAAGGGTGGCAAATGAAATATTCTTTTATTTAGTTTTATTATACAGAAAGGCTCATTTTAATTGTCCACTAGCTCCAGCGTGCGTCTACTTACCAAAATATAAATGTATGCTCCGAGAGAACAAATATTGACTGAAACAAGTTTGTATTCATGACATGCTTAAAGGAACTGGTTTTGTCCCAAAATGAACACGAGAATATATGGGGGGGAAACTAATTTCCTGCTTTAATATTATTGACACGAGAGAATATGAAAGGCATGGCACCTTACCAAAATTCTATCAGAACTAATATGAGATTGAGACAAGGTACAAGGGGATAGGAAAGGCATGGTACCTCAGGTACTAAAATGTGTTTGGAATCATCTTATTTTATAAGACTACTGTTATTTTTTGTCTTTAATATATGCATTATATTTATATATATATATTGATATATATAATAGATAATGTCTCCCCGGTTTCTCTCCGATTAGTCAAAAGATCCTTATTTGTCTCTTTTCGCCGAGTTTTAGAACTTGCCCTTTACAAGCAAATCCAAGCTTAGCTCATTGTTAAATTAGAGCCATCCATGAAAGTACCTGCCCCAAAACCTCATTGCATCATGAAAAGCAGAATCCATCCACCTCCATTATGTAGTTTTTCAAAATAATCAAAAAGATAGGATGACAAAAATACTGTGGAGTCAAGAAGGAGCATGCATGTATAATAAAGCATTTATAAATGTCATTCAGATTGTTAATGACTTGAAATATGCAAGCGAAGTTAATAAAATAAACCTGAAGAGGAGTTCCTGTCAAAAGCACCCGGTGTCTGCTAGAATACTGCTTCAACATAATAAACAATTTTGAATCCTTATTTTTGAGACGATGACCTTCATCAACAATCTACATAGAGATATCAGCATTAAGCAGCAACCACAAAATAAGCAGTAGCAATTTACTCAACAAGTTACAAAACGTTACCATGCACTCCCACTTTATGGGTTTCAATGACATTGAGTCTAAATTAATCATCTCATATGATGTTAGAAGGACATCAAATTTAATCCTGTCTTGTTTGCTTTCAACGACAGTTTGACCAGATTTCTTTTTCTTTATCTTCTTATGCCTTTTTGGAAAATAAAATTCATATTCCCTTATAACAGCACGAGCTTGAGAAGAACCAACATACATAACCTGTAGCAAATGAACTTTCTTTCAGGATAAAATCTCTGCAGCAATGACATAATAATTACATGTTTACGTGATTCCATGTACATACAACATTCAATTGAGGTGCCCAAGTAGCAAATTCGCGTTCCCAGTTGCGCAATGTTGAAAGAGGAGCTACTACTAAATGAGGAGAGATGTTCTCTTTAAAAAGAGATGCTAGAAAAGCAATGCTTTGGATGGTTTTGCCTGCAACCAAATGAAACCAAAAGCCAATGCAACTTACAACCATCATAATGCAAACAACTCCTTCAGCAAATGAAAAAAGAAGGTATATAGCATACCAAGACCCATCTCATCTGCAAGTATCACATGCGTTTGTTTGGAATATGAGAAACGTAGGAAATTCAGACCTTCAAGCTGATATGGATGTAGTGAACCTTCATTTACACCATAATACACTCAGATTTGCAAGGTCAATAAATATTCGTCAAACATATAACAGCAAGCCAGTCTGCAGAAAGAAGACAATGTACCTCCAGACAGAAATTCAGGACTCTGTTCATACTGTTGAAATTCTTTTTGTTTCATGTTAGATTCAGAAGCACCTTGGAGACTATTCTTTAGCTTACTAGAAGCCAGTTTGCGAGATCTAGACTTAATGTTTCTAAATTTTTCTATTTCAGGCTGGAATGTAGAAATGTCAGATTCAAATTCCCAATAACACTCATCGTATGAAAGTTCCTTCCACTTTACAAGATATTCCTTCTCATCATCATCATCATCATTTCCCCTGCAGCATTGAACAATCAATTGCCTTTCAAACAGTCAACTTATTCCCAACAAATAAGTTTTTAGTTGGGTACTTCACCAGCTTCATAACAAGCTGAATAACAAATCAAAAAAAAAAATATATATATATATATCATAAGTTCACTCAGAACCCAATCAGAAACAATCAGTGGCTATTTATCCAAAAAAAATGGAAACATCTATATTAATGGGGCATACATCATTTTGTGCAGAATGGTTTAGCAGGTTAAAAAAGATACATATCTTTTATCGTCAATGTGAATTGTGCAGTTCCTATAACAGAATATGCATCCAAGTGGCATGCAGTATGAAGAGTAGACACCAAATAAAAAGAAAACTTCAACCATAAAGACCTAAGGCATTGGATTATATATGAGCCAGTCAATGTGCATCAAGCACACCTGAATGCAATACACAGCTTATAGAGGAGCTTGTTCTTAAGTGGACAAGATCACAAACTGGAACAGGGGAAGGCAAGCTCAAGCCTGGTAAAAAAATCAATAACAAGCTCTGTGCAATGAAGAAGGCACAGTTGCAAGAGTTTGGTACATTTCATGGCATTTGACTATCATATTTGACAAATTAGCATCAAAGCTGAGCAAGATGGGGTAAGAAATAAACTTTTTTTGGTGCCATAGACTAATTGGACAAAGCTAGTCCTCAAACACCTTGTGCAGTTTTATGCTTTTAATTTGCCCCTTCCTCAGACAGACAGAATTGCAGTTAATTTTTTGGCCTTCATTATAGTTCAGTCCCATGTGAGAGAACTAACTATGAACTAGCATAACGAATTTGAAATAAAGGAACCATTGACATCACTTTCAAGTTTGAGTTCCAAGAGAATGATAAAAAATGAAGCCTTTAAGTTCTACAACGATAAAATATGTTAAGATGGTTTAACCTGCAAGCAAGAATTCGATCAACAGTAGTCCATTCAGGTCGAATAGCAACAAACTCATCCTCAGCTTTATTGCTTGACCCCATTTGACGGTGGAAATTGTTTACTTTAATCCTCAGACGAGGATTAGACTTAAAAGCTTTTAGGAACTCTTTCTCTGGTACCCTGAGGAGAAAAAAAAGATAGCAAATGTATGATCATGTAATATGCACAAAATAGAGAAAAGCACATATAGAAATTTGTGGAGTAATCAATCAATAAAGTGAGGAGTAAGACCACACAATGACGCAATCCAGCAAAATTTTATAGCATGGTAGCATAAAGGACACCATAAACAGTAAGGAGTGATTTTGAAATGTTAAAAAATTAATTAGAGACACAAATAGCATAACAAAGTCTGCCACCAAAAGAACAATATATGTGGATACAGCTAACTATTACCAGATACAATGCAGATAAGATAATCCCTTCCATTTCACAAGATATTGTTTTACAAATATTTGCTTTGACCCCAATTTAGAGGCATCACTGTCATCAGCTACAGTAGGCCGCATTTCACAATCCAGTATCTTGTCAATGTCATTTAAGGGGCTTACCTGCAAAGACAATCATTCTTATACTCTGGCTGTTTTCAATTTTAAAAGCATAAGAAAGGTATTGGTCCAAGTTAAGTATAAAAGTTCCAAACGTATAAGGAACCGTACACATTCAGGACACCTCCAATGATCAGGAAGAGGGGCTTTCAGTGGTGGAAGCAAACACTTTGGATGGTAAGAATAAGTACAAGTTTCACACGACAGGAGATTGCTGCTTTCTCCACAGGCTTGACATGAGCTATCCTTCTATTTATTGAAGACAACAAAAGGTTAAGAAAATTAGATGAAATGACAGTTCCAAAAATTTATCAAAATAATAGCAAGTTGGACAACGTGCCAAAACCAACAAATACTGCAACTTTACGAAGAATTTTTCACTATACTATGGAGATCCTTACAACTCCTACCATATATATTTTCCCATAACATCATACAAAAATGTGGAAGTTAATTTTATCAAACATCTCCTACTATGGCTTATTACATTCATATTACTAAATAGCATTCAGATAGAAATCTACTCGAACTTCTTTTTTGTTATTTTAATAGTCCATTGCAAAACTGCACAACTAAAAACTTTATTGACATCACTATTTTGAACAAGACATCTGCTAAGTGTATTTGTGTTTGCCCAGCGGTGATCTAGAAAAGGTTACTCAATTATTCATAGAAAGAACGAGTATCCCATAGCATTTAACAAATAACGTACAGATAATGTATATGCAAGTGCACATAGACAAACGAATTGGGCAACAATTAAGTGGGAAACCTCTCATGTCCTTTTTATCGTGTGAAAGTACTTTTTAGAAAAGATTTGAGGATAAATTCTTCCTCTTCATTTAAAACCAGATTTAGATGGGCCAGGAAAAATAACCAATCATGCAATGGATTTATCTTGATTAGGCGTTAACTAACTATAAATCAAAGTGAAACAAGTCATGTGTCATTAAATGAGAGGAAAAACATGAAACCACAGGTTCAGGTTCTTATTCTTCGGACCTATTCAGCATCATTTTCATGGTAACAAACAATTGGATCGTATGGGCAGTAAAAATAAATTAATAAGATTAGGAAAGGGAAAGGAAACAAACCATGTCTTCTCTCACTATCTTTTCGAATTTCTCGTGAGTTGCCCCAATTTTTTTGGGATCAATGTCTCCCTCGTCATCTGATTCGTCTATATGATAAATAGGCTTTCGATCTGATCTAGCACGAAGCCTCTCAACCAAGCTGCTCATTTTTCTACTTGACCAAACAAAAGGAAAGCCTTATTCAAACAAATCGGCACCAAATGCTAGAAACCATAACTCAAACGACTAGAGCCAAGGGATTCACATATCTAACCCTAGCCAATTAGCGATCAAAGTATTCGGCCAAGTTGGGTATGCACAAAAAAGTACACACAATTCTACATAAACCCTAACTGTACATAAATACATAGACAAATACAATCAAATGTGCATGGCTTATAATCAAGTGTAAAAAAGAAAGGGAAAAACATAACTTTAACTCAAATATCAGAGCCAATTCGCAAAATGGTGGTACCCAATAACCGATAACACAAAAACGCATTACAAACTCAATGTAAGGAGCATAATATCAAAAGCAGCCATGCATAAAAACCACTCTCAACTCATATAGCAACCACAGGAGGCTACAGAGACACGCGCCAACAAGGACCCACATGAAAATTCTCAATGTTACAACATGAATTGGAGCACGAACACAATACCCACTAACCAAACCACAAATTTAAGCCCCCATTATCAGGATTTTACTAAAACAGGCCATTTTTCCTAAACAGTAAGAAGTTGCGGAGAGATAATGAATTACCTGGAGCTCCCGGATCTGAGATACCGGGAAACTGAATCCTCCGAGAACCCAGAATCAGAGTTGGGCTTAGAGAGAAAGTAAAAGGAGGTCTAGAGAGAGAGAGAGGAGTTAATCTTGCAGGACGCGAGAATATTTAACAGAAACATCTCCAACTATTTATGTATATGTAGCTTTGACATGCTACAATTACCGTACAGCACAGTGCACATGGCATTCTTGCTGTTTTACCAGGGTCATTATGGTCTTTTCCATTGTAATCAAATAAATAATAAAAATTTACCATCTTATTTTCGTAACACCTAAAATAATAAGGGGTTGCTACTATAACTTATGAATAATGTCATATAGGAAAAATCAGTCTTATTATACAAACTGCGGACTTACAGGAAGGCGACATGCGTCCTTTTCGTGCGCGTGTGGTGTTGGTAGCGCGCGTTCCTGATGGTGCTAGTACCCTGCATGCAAGCTGTTGGTAGCTTACACATACAGGTGTTGGTACAATACATGCACAGTGCTGATTTTGTGTTTATTATATCAAAAAAACTGATTTCCAGTCAAAGTCTGGTGTGTTTATATAGTGAAACTAAACTCCAACGTCCTAATACAAATAAAGGAAAATTAAAAACCCAAAAACAAAGAGGAAATAAACATCCAGACTCTAAAAGTATGAATTTGACCCTCCAGATGACCTCGGATGGCCAAAAAACATCGTACATCATGGCAAAGCCATGTGTTTTGCTCAGGAGGCCGTTTTCACCGAAAAATGCTAGGGTTTTTTCAGATTCTGACACTGACTCCTTGTTGGGTTCTCAAATTGTTGCATCAATACACAAGTTTTTTGGGTTTTCCCATATACACAACTACTGGTACCTCTATATACACGGGTGCTGGTACTCTATATACACGGGTGTGGTGGTGTCACGTACAAGCACTTGGCATGCCCCAAAAAAGGACATGTGTCAGTATTTATATGGAGGGGTATCAGCCCTTGCATTGGGGGTAGTGCTGGTACGCTATATAGACGAATGATGGTACTTTATGTACACGGGTGCTGGTACCAACATGTACCAGCACTACCAGCATTTTGTATGGGCGAAAGATTGACTCGTGTCAGCATTTGTATGGAAGAGTATCAGCGCTATGCATGGGGAGTACCAGAGTTGTGCGCGAGAACAGTAGTTGTGCGCGCGCGCGTGAAAAGGTCACGTGTCGCCCTCTTGTGCGTCTGTAGTTTGCACGATAAGGCATGGTTCGCATATGATATCGAGTTATGTCATATATATAGTAAATTTTATATATTTAATTATGTTAGACTTTCATTTGATGCTAGCCCGCGAGTTTTCACTCTATAGAAACACTCTCTAGTGTTATGTGGAATGGTCGTGACAATGCAATCTCCTTCGACTTTTCTCTTAAGCGCCTCCCTTCCAATTAAGATAGGAGCGGGGGTTTCAATACCATTTATGCCTCCGAAAGAAGCTGAGAGCCCATGCATGGACGAACCCTTTTTTCCAAAGGGAGGACGACGATGTACATGCTCGGAGGCGACTCGGATTTCATTTTGTGCGGTCTCTCCCCGAGTGAAGAAGGAGATGGGCACAGTGGAACTGGGGATCATTTTGTTGGTTTACATGATGTGTTGCGTTAACACGGCGAAAAAAAAATTCCTAAACTTTTGTCGGTTATAATCCAAATAATCTAGATCACACATTCATGTAATTCCTAATTTATGCGATAATTTAACGAAGATTAACTTAATGAAGAGCAGTTTCAATCATCTGGTTCGAGATGAGGACCTTTAGAAGTGTCGTTATAGGAGCTCAAGTGTTCGCCCTCTAACGGTATCCACACGAGAAAGATAGATCCACAACTGAGCATACTAGTAGCCCTTAAACGAAGAACTCTCAACTCATTATGTGG
Organism: Erodium moschatum; assembly: GCA_036897745.1. Taxonomy (NCBI): domain Eukaryota; kingdom Viridiplantae; phylum Streptophyta; class Magnoliopsida; order Geraniales; family Geraniaceae; genus Erodium; species Erodium moschatum. The sequence goes on along the minus strand of JAYMSV010001143.1, from coordinate 4,242 downwards.
TGGCCAAAAATCAGAGCAGTGATGCTTATGATTTTCGGCCAAGGTAGCCTTTTTATTTATAAGTGTTGATCTTACTTTAACTCTAAGCCAAGTAGGATTAGGAAACCTTGACCTAGTCCAACTAGCATTTCTTATTCTAAACCTTCTAGAATTTAGGGTTTCATTTTAGTTAAATAAAGTGCTGAAAATATATCAAATTTAATTGAGTTGGCCGAATACCAATATTGGGTTATTGGGGTGTTTGGCCAAGCCCTAATTATTTGATATATTTGGCTTCTTTAGTTGTCTATTTAATTAATATACTCTATAATAATTAAATACAAATATCATTTTATTTTGTGAGTATTTGAATTAAATAAAATTGATATGTTTATTATATCAAATATAATTGTACACCATTTTATTTAATCGAAACCATTTCCTCCACTTCGTTGTGGTCTTTCTCTATTGTGTGTGACCCTTTAGGATTCTATGAGTATTGGTAGTGAAATGAAACAAGATGTTTCACCCACGGGTCATGGGTAACTTCTAGCAAGGCCCGTGATTTCCCAAGTCATGGAACTAATGACCATTACTTCGTCAAGTCCTGTTATCATAAGTAGTTTTTATCCTCTTGTCATTTGGCGAGTGTCACGACTAAACAAAGGTATAGAAGCATCATCCTTTCTAATTCAGTATCAACATGTACTCTTGATTCTGAGTGAGGAATGTAGGTGACTAATCACAAGCATGACCATGCTTCTTTTACAAACCTCATACTCATCAAGAGTGGTCGTTATGATGACATATAACTTGTGTAACACAAGTGACAAATCCCTATGATCATCACCCATATGTCTCACATGTGTGTATCCATGTCCGATCAAAACCTTTATAGGTATATGTTAGGACAAGCGTTTGGTTATGCCAATTCATGAATCTACCTCATATAGATCATATGTTGATGTCATGGTCGTAGGACTAGAGACTACTTTGGTAAGTTGAGATATACTTATGTCTCTTTATTCTATGGAGTATTCTCAAGGTGGATCGTCCAAATGTTAAACTTTTTGGCATCTGTGACTTTGACTCATATCTTTATATGCATGATCAATAAAACATGATCATCTCGTCAAAGTCGCACTAGCTTTATCTATCGGTTCAGGCTAAGGACATGTGAATGAATCTACTCTTTTGTCTATTAAGAGTTATATTATTTGGGAAATGTTCTCAAATATCTTTATAAAAAGTAATGCATTCATCGTTTCATTAACATTACAACTTAATGATAATAAAATGTTTGTCAACTTATTATTAACTCACAAACACGTTGTAACATGTCAGTGTGGATTTTTCCTAGGCACAAAACCCCAACAGACTCCCACTTGAATTAGGACCAATTTACATTACGATTAATGCTTATTATCCTAATGCGACCCTCGTTCTTAGGCTACTGAAAGCCTAAGTTCGAGTTCAGTTACATTGTCTCTTGTGTTGACTATATATATCTTTACTTGTCCTATCAAACGATTTCTTGAATGGGATAAAACGTCTCAATATGTGTTTGGACCTCTGATGAGCTCTTGGCTCTTTAGCTTGAGTTACTGCTCCATTGTTACCCCGTAACAAGTCCACCGAATCCGATATGTTGGGAACGACGCCCAGTTCGATGATATAGCTATTTGTCGAAACTGGTTCACTAGTTACATCCCATACAACTATGTACCGAGTTTCTATTGTAGATTTTAGCAATGATGTCTCTCTTGGCTTCCTTAAGCCTCTTGCACCATCGTAGTAAAGAAAAGTACTCAATCATGTATTGATTCAATAATCTCCTAGTTGATTTAGAATTGTGTAACTCTTTACAACCATCTTATATCCTCGACCTTCTTATAGAGAAACCATCCTTTGTTGTTTCACCAATTAAGGATGTTTCTTTATAGTGTGGTGACTTTCTCCATAGTCTGATTAGTACCTAATCGTAGTACTCGAGGCATACAAAGCATCATGTTGAGTATCTAACATCATATGTGTGATTGAGCCAATGACCGACGCATATTTCAATCATACTCATATGATATCATCGAGACCAATGTACAACTTACATTGTCAGCAACTCTTCTTTAGAGTCTCATATACTTAAGCTGATCCATATTCTTATCAATACAAGTCCTCTTACTTGTGGAAACATCCTTCTAGTCAATCCACATAGATCGATCTATCTCTATAGACCTTAACACTTATTCATAAGCTATGATGCCCTAGTCTCTATTGTGAAAAATAATTTCTCAACCGAGCTTCAACAATTGAAATTGGATTCATTATTTCCAATATAGAGGTATGTCTTTTACATACAAATTTGTACAAAAATCATGCTCCCACTAACCTCCTTGTTACTTACAAGGTTTATTCTTGTTCTTGATAGAATCAAACATTTTGACTTGTTTATCAAAACGAGAACTCTCAAACTCCATGAAACACTTGGTTGAATCCACAAATGGATCCTTCAAGCTTGCATGGGTATCCATAATCTAATCAATACATACTCATTGTATCTTATACATGTCCATCGAATGGAAGTTTCTTTTAAGAAACGTTGTCTTGACGTCCAATTGTCATAGTCTCTATATGTAATTTAGGACAATAACTATTCTTTGTAGATTAGATTATGATTACCATAATCACTTTTCTTTCTTATGGATGTTACCTTTTATCTATTTGTCTTACTTGAGTGATTATGTACACTTGAATTGTGTACATATATCTCAAAGCGTTGCCAAATGGATTGGTGTAGGTATCAGAGCTTTCAATCCATGGTGTTCTAACTTGAGCAACCGTTCATACCCTTTATGGTTCCCTAACCATATGTTGGGTCAATCGAAGTCCCTACTTGATTGTTGGGTGGATTGAATCTCTTTTCATAACTCTTAGACATTCGATAGACTCTGGTTCTGTCATATGAAGAGGGCTACTATAGTCCTTCTTAAGTAATCATTCTCGGAAATGAGAAACCCTTATCAGATTTGGGTTTGCCTTTGTCTCATTAACATCTTTGGTCTTATGGTACAATTGTGAAGTTCCTCCTTCTCTATACAATTATAATGTTATTCCGTGGTCTTGAATTGCCTTGGGGAGCACTATACTCCCACTGGCTTTTTCAAGTGTCACCAATTCGAGCAATAAACGTTTTGCTCTCTTATAACATTATTAAAAGTATTAACGTTTTGATATGTGTTGCCTCCACCTAATAAATCACCCAAAGTCAGCTTCTTTTGGAGAGATGGTGTATAGAAGGTGGGTTTTGGAAGGGAGTTGTGGGTTCATGAGGAATCTTCCTCGATGGAGTTGATGGGCTTGTTGTCGGAAGTGATACTTTTATTGGATGTTGAGGACAGCCTAGTATGGGTCCGGTCAGGGAGCAATTTTTATGTCTCGGATTGTTATGGGGCTTTGGAGGTGGATAGACACGAGACTAGAGGTGGAGAGTGGGCTGCAATTTTATGGATTCCGAATGTACCACCAAAGTTTGGGGTCCTGCTCTGGTTGGCTATCCATAGAGCCCTTCCAACGATGGAGTTCCAAGAGTCTCGGGGGGTTCCTATCTCGCTGAACCAGATGTTATGTTATTTCTGTAAGCAAAAATTTGAATCAGTTGAGCATTTGTTGTTACATTACGAATACTCTTGGTTTATTTGGAGTAATGTGCATTTATGGTGGGGGATTATTTGGCCTTTGTCAGGCAATTTGGGAGCTCTACTTCTCGGCTGGCAGGGGCTTGGAGGTGCGGGGTGGTGGAAAGGTTGGGTGAGAACGGGGTATGTGGTTATTTGGCATTTATGGTTGTTGCGAAATGATATGGCTTTTAATGCTAAAATGTTGACAGCTGATTCGGTTTTAAACGAAATTATGCATTACTCATTCGAGATTCTTTGGAATGCGGGCTTGTTTAAATCTGGAACTTTATTTGAAGATTGGAGGAGTTAGCCAGGGAGATGTTTAATTGAGTCCAAGAAAAAGAAAAGTTGATTTGGGTTATGTGGTGATTTTTGTGGTCTATGGCTTTTGGTGTTTTCTGGTGAAGTTTTGGTTGGGTTTTTTGGTTATTATAGCTGGCTATGGTGGTATGTTGTTACAGTTTCTGTATTTTGGCTATGGGATGTTTAGTGTTGTGTAGCTTGTGCTTCCGGGAAGCGGGAAGATGTTTGTTGGAGGTGTGCTGGGGTGTGGGAGTGTAGGGTGGGTTTTTCGGGTGCGGAAAGGAGG
>JAYMSV010001142.1:0-13749 GCA_036897745.1 Erodium moschatum | reverse complement strand
GTCCTCCAAGATTCGACCCTTGATCAATTTCAGCGCCACCGCCGATTATCTCGAGGACGATGACAAGATTGAAAATTTGGACAGTGTCGCAATCGGCTCCTGGAAGGCCAAAAGGCGCGGATCCAACGGCGCCAAGCGGGTCAGGTCCAATTGGGTCCCCAAAATCGATGAAATTGGCGATGATTTTGGGGTTCAAGATTCAGCCAGTCCATTGAAAGAGCAGAGCCCTCTTCATTCATTGGAGAATGATAGGGAGGGGCTCTACAGGAGGCCAATTACAATTAGGGCTAGTGTGGATATGTCCGTGCCTTCGGACAATGATGCCAGGGATTGGAAGAGGAATGACGGAGAAGATGGAGTTAGAATTTGGCTGGATAGTTTGGGGTTGGGGAGGTACGCTCCCGTGTTCGAGATTCATGAAGTGGATGACCAGGTGTTGCAAATGTTGACATTGGAGGATCTCAGGGACATGGGGATCACTGCTGTCGGTTCGAGGAGGAAAATGTATTGTGCGATTCAGAAGCTCAGGAAAGGGTTCTCATGAGGGAGCTACTTGTTAGTGGAAGAATCTTCAGCCATAGCAATGTAAGCTGCATGTCTGAACTAGCATGAGTTTTTGTTGTATGTCTTCTCTTTAACCTAGTAGTAGTAATAGTTTTTGAAATGAAATGATGCTGATAATTTTGTTTGAACTACGTGATCACACAAGCATGATGAAGGAACATTTTGCCGCTGTTTGGATATTAGGAAGAATAGGGTAGGAACAGAACGGTTGATCACAAACTTCTTAGCATTGTTCTCTGTTCCTTGTAAATTTAGTGTCTAAATGAAGCTGTTAAATAGAACTTGCGGATATCGTTGCTAGTTTTATTTAGTATTATTCTCCCTCAGACATGCATGAAGATGATTATTAATTGCTTTGTATTTAACACACTGTTACTACTTATTAGCCGTGTCTCAATCTTCAGTTGTTGCAAACAGTAATTAGTAATCAGAAGGCTTACTTTTGTCATCACGTATCTGCTATACATAGAGCTCTTCTTAGTTTCAAAATATCGCAAGTTATCAAATTACTTTTTAGATGGGAAGTTATCTTGTAAACTTCATCCTCAACAGAATATCCCCTCCACAGATTTTCCAAAATTGGCTGCTCAAACTTTTGAGCCCGATAGATCATACATCACAAATTAAAATCTTCTTTTGTTTTGTAAATACATTAGGCTTCACTTAGTTGTAGAATTACTGCATAGAGTGATTGTATGACGAGCTTGCAGTGTCTTATTCCCAAGCATGATCGCCAATCATAATTTCATAAATACCTTTCCGAGTTGGATGGTAGCTATTTTTCTTTCAAACTTAGACCACAAAAAAATTCGAGGATTCAACATGCTTTCCTTGACATGGGAGCTCAGTTTTCTTAAATTGATATATAGGAATCCCATGCCACTAAAAGATATCGTAATTTTTGTTTTGTGTGAGATTCTTCATAATATTAAGATTTGAGGTCCTTCAGAAGTAGGATCAATTTGCTGTTCCTAATGTGCTTCAAGTTATTAGTCTTGAAAATACTGTTAACTTAGGGGAAGTAGAGTCAAGGCATACAGTTACTCGAACATGTATATTCTATGTTATAATGCTTCATGGTTGTTCTGCTGCTGATAGAGAATGGGGTGTAATAAGATTGCTTAGTTTGTTGGATACAGAACTGGAAAGCTAATTTGAAGTTATATTTTTGGAAATGGATGGGATGTGATTTTGCTCTTTGATGCATGCATATCTAATCTATTCAATTATACCTGCCGACATGTGACTGTCTCTGTACCTTGTTCGAGTAGTTAAATCTCCTATGACAGTCATCTCTTTGAAGTGAAGTGCGATTTTCTGGACAGAGGATGGATTATTGTGAAATCTGGCTTCTTTGCTTGTATGACACATGATAAGAGTTACTAACTACTATTTTCTTATAGGTTTAATATTTTTTTCTGTTGTCAACAATATGACCTAGGAAGACATGGCTAATGAGACTGTCTTCTAGTATATGTGGAAATGATCAGTACTCAAGATATGGACAAATCTAGGCTATTTTGTCAGTTTTGACTAGATTATCCTTGCCACTGCATTTAAGTCTCTAGTGATCCAACTCACACAATTATTATGTTTGACTTTTTTGGGGTTGATCTCTAAGTTTACCGAGAAATGGCAAGAGAACGTGCTCTGCTTTATTTTAGGTAACATGAAAGAGGAAGCATCTGAAGACAGAGCCATACCCATGTTGTCTGATCAACCCAACACATGTTATCTTTTGCTATCAAACTGTCGTTTTGTTTGGTTCAATCCAATCCAACTTGAAAGCTTAAACAGATGCAATCCCAAACCTCATTCAATACAACTCAAAAGTCCAAGCCGGTGCAATCCGAAAGCTCATAGCTATTCAATTCAATTCAAAGTATCATGCCCAAGGCTAGAGAGGTTCTACAGTATAGAGCAACTAATGATGTGTGACATGAATTTCCTGTTTGGCGACTTGTTTGAACCTTAACTTGAAGGTAAAAGTAAGCCTTTGTTTGTCATTAACTAAAGACTCACTACCTTAATTTAGTAACTAAGTTTCGGGGTCTAGGATCACCATGGTAGTATTTCATCAAAAAGAAAAGAAAAATAACTCACAAGAAGGAAGAAAAGTGAAACAATACAATTAGAGCGAGGCATGTTGGGACCAAAAGAGAGACCTAAATTGAATCAATTAGTGACAAACACGATCGTATCAAACAAATTACACCAAAACCTATACACAAAAATAACCAAATTAGTATACGACATTGGCATACAAGAAGACACTGAAGGATCCACATATCAGCTGCCAATTACTTCCCGAATCTGGTTTTCTCAGGGAGTACAGAACAGTGTCTAACCTTCTCTGAAGACTTGAAACAAATTTAACCCAATTCTACTAAATTTTGAGTGTTTACTCCAACTTGATTGTGCTTTTCTCCTGCATTTCCTGCTTCTTCGGCTCAGCAGGGAAGTATTTAATGCCCACCAAGTCCCCCACTTGACTAATGACCTGTTTAAATACAAGTATTCATCATTTCTGAGGATAAATGAATGACAATATAACCACTCTCCAACAGTTCTAAAATAATGAAACAACCATACAAAGGACCCGGAACAGTCTAAGATCGATCATGGAAATTCAACATAACCTCAAATCCAGAAATGTATCACTTTTGCTTCTTCTTTCTTACTTCAGATATATCTTTCCTTTATATGGATAGCCAATTTATAATAAAATACTTTTGGAAGAGACTGGCATTCTTCAAATGACACGCCAATCAACATTCAATCATGCAATTCTCCTAGAGCCTCACAAAAAAAGTACTTTAAACTCCAACAGAGGTAAAGTTACGACACCAATGCATTTCGTAACCAGTTGTTTCTAAAGGGTTGATTAGAATCTGAAACTCATGAAATATAATTTGGACTACTACGTGTACTGTTTGAATAAATAGGAAAACAAGTAGACCTTAGGATACTTTATATTGTACTTTGTACATCAGTTTTTATAATCCCCCATCTGAATCCATAATGACGATTTTACCCTTTAAAAAACAAAAAATCTAGAATTTTCTTCCTCTTTGTAAATCCAAAGAGGAAAATTAAGAGAGATGAAAATTCTGTTTTTTTTTTTTGTTTTTTACTTATTATTTTTAAAATTTCAAGGTTAAAACGTCATTTTGAAACAAATTTACAAAAAACGAAATCTATAACTCATTAAATATACTTTTGAATACAATATGTACTATATGAATAAAAGGGAAAATAAGCATAGATAGTCATAGTACCTCCAAGCCCTTGAGAAGGTCTTCCCTTGTGTGAGACGCAGATATGCAAATTCTTGCCCTGGCCAACAATAGTGGGGTGGCAGGGAAAGCAACAGTGACTACAGCAACCTATAACCGTATGATACAAAGTATACTAATATGAGCAACTGAAGTAAACAGTAGACAACTATGAGAGATTACAAGTATGTCATGGATTCGTCGAGAAATAAACATCAGAACACTAGAGACTTAAGATTAAAAAGAAACATACATTCTGTTTAAGACACTCCCTAGAAAAGGCGGGGATTTTGGCAGGATTGTAAAGCATTATAGGCATTACGGGAGAATCATTATCTCCAATAACCTCAAAGCCCATCTTCTGTAGCTCGGACCTGAAAAAGTTACTGTTTTCGCGGATTCGTGCCAATTTCTGAGCCCCTGCTTGAACACAAAGGATCTCAAGTTCTAAATGAACGAATAAAGAAACTGAGAAATCAACAACAGCTGAGGATTAGAATGATTATTTTACCTCTACTAGAACCATCTTCTCCTAGAATAACTTTAATGGAAGATATAATTTGCTGTGCAGCTGGAGGTGATATTGAAGTAGCATATAAATGAGCTGGACAAGTATACTTCAGAAATTGTATCAGCTCCTGAAAGCAACAATAAAAATGTGGTAACTGATCCATGCACACAAATTCTAAAACTAATTTACTGTAAAAGCTTGCCTATAAAAAGCTACATGCCAAAAATATAAACAGATTAAGACAGCATATAGTCATTCTTATTTGCAAAGTCCAGAAATTGTATATCGCAGAACCTGCTCCCAATATTTATAATTCAACAGTCGCATGAGGATGACAATTTATTCTCAACAAAACATATGAGCTCCTCAACTTATGATATAAGGCATGAGGGAGCTCGCAGATAATGAAAGTCAAGCCTTGGCAGTTGGCACAATGGTGAAATTGTTTCATATGACCTTGAGGTCATGGGTCCAGTCAAGCAAACAACCTTTTTGCAAAAAGGAGGAGAAAAGCTACATACATAAATGATAGTCACTAAATCCCAGAATCCTGGGAGCTTTGTGCACTGTGCCACCCCTTCTATGAATTTTCAAGCTCAAGTCCTTAGGAGATACAAGGAAAGTATAAGAACAATTCAACATTAAATCTATGGTCCTTATATTCATAAATGATCTTACCAGTAAACTAAATTTGACTTAAACAAAAGGCCAATGACGAAACTAATATAAAAAATACCAAGCACATGCTAACCATTTAATCTCATAGGGTTTGGAACCAAATTCATTGTGTTCATCAAATCTGTTAGAAAGTCCAACAAGAGACGAATAGGTAAAAATACCTTGGACCCAGCAATATAGCCACCACATGAACCAAATGATTTTGTAAAGGTTCCCATCATGACATCTACATCAGCAGTGTCAACTCCTAAGAGCTCGCAGACGCCACGGCCTGTTTTCCCAACTGCTCCTATGCTGTGGGCTTCATCCAAATAAACATATGCCTATAAGATATGGAAAGAAGTTTAGAATTTCCCAAATAATCAAAGCAATACAAAGATAAGGAAATATCAAAACATATCCTTGCTAGACATCCTACAGTTCAAGGTTCTTCATAAGTATAAGCATAGGCATAGTCGCATAGATCTTAACATATACACGATATTTCAATAAATATGGTTTCAGCATAGGATAAATGTAATTCCCTCATTAATTTCAGGCAAATAGAAATGTGAAAAGTTTGGTGAAAACCCCAAAACAAAGTGAAATATGTGATGCTCAGAGTCTCAGAAGAAATTAAGTTTATAGTACTTAATCAACGTGATAGATAGATCAAGCATAGTAAAAAAGGTCACCTAATGTTTGCCTGACCTTATATTTCTTGCATATAGTGACAATCTCAGGGAGTTTGCAGAGTTCCCCTTCCATACTGTATATGCCTTCAACAATTACAATAATCTTTTTCCAAGGTCTATGAGTCCTGGGCTGTCCCTCAGCAATATGTTCTCTTAGGACTTTCTCCAAGTGATATGGAGCTAAAAGAAAGACACAAACATCATATGCATGAGAACACCTAATATTAACATAGGGATGAGATTACAGCCCAGAAAAGAAGTTTGCTATCTGCAACTTACTATTATGTTGGAAAACTCGAATTGCAGCTCCTGAGCCTCGAGCGCCATTGACAATTGAGTTGTGGTTCAACGAGTCACTAATTATCAACCCTCCCTGCAAATAAGTGCATTGAACATGAGCAATTAAACAAACAAACCTTACCTGTCAAGAATATGCTTAGATAAATATATTTACATACCTTCCCTATCAGAACTGGAAGGATAGCAGAGTTTGTCACATAGCCCATGCCAGTGACTAAAGCAGCTGGCTTTCCCACAAAATTTGCCACACAATCCTCCAGTTCGTTATGCAGTGTTGTAGTTCCTGAAGGAAATGCGGCATCAGCGCACATTCAGGTGTAAACCAGAAAACAGTTGGATTAACAAAATAAATACCTCCGTCAACACGAGTGCTACAAGTACTTGGCGACCACTTCTTCAATGACTCAATAGCACGAGGAGTGCAATATTCATCTTTAGCAGCGAAACCAAGATAATTATACGACCCAAGGTTAAGGCACCTAGTTACCTTATCAGTTCGACTGCATAGAAGATGAACCACACCAAGATAAGTTCAAAAGGGGGGAAGCAGAAAGGAAAAATGAACCGAGCAAACGAAAATGTATTTCAATTCAAGGTCCCGATAATTGAACTAACTCACTTCAGCGTCTTGTTATTGTCATTAGAGTGACGCTCAACCACATCAAACCAAGCGTCAGGAGCACTTGATATCGGCCTCCCAAAACAGTCCTATAGAAAGTAAGATATGAAAATATATTAACTTCAGTATTGGATTCATCAGACAGTGCAAATACGATTGCAGCCATGTTATCAACATCTTACGAACATGTGACCATGCAATAAGCACTGGAGTCTGATATGAAAGCTAGCTAATCATGATTATCTATAGACTATAGCAACAGAACAATCTCCACTAGTTGTTAGGTTTCTATCAAGTGTTTATGGGCTGTAAGTTTCTTGTGTCAGGTAAACCACTTAAGCTAGCCAGATATCCCGAATTTTGGAATAAACTTGAAGGTTTTAGTAATAAACACATGAGAGGATGAAAAACTGCAAAATGCACTAACTTAATCATTTTTTGGTAGGGCCTAATGATATTAAAATGCAAACCGATCAGATCAGGTGCCAATCAGATTTAGAAAGTTATGAAACTCACTAGAATCTTAATCTCCTACTAAAGTGAGGTTTAATTTGCTGAAGTTCTTAGCATGCTTCCCAGATAGGAATCATTTTGACATGAATTTAAAGATTCAAAATGAGAATTTATAAGTAAATACGAACAGAAACACCTGCCTACCTGAATACGAAGATAGAGTCGACGAATGTAGAAATCCTCCAGCCCCAAGCAGATCGGCGCGTATCCCTGTGCACGCATCACATCACGATACGATCAATTGAATCTCCATCATACATGAATTTACATATACGGCGCGAAAAGCATGACAGAAGAGAACAGAAGCGGAACGAACCTGGAGATTGCTTCGGTGCCACCAATCAATGATTTTCCTGAAGAAGTCGCGAAATTGGCAGAAGGCGAAGAAAAAGCCGTAGCTGAAGTATGTCGTCAGAGCGGTCAAATACGGGATGGTTATCATTTTGTCACTGTTTTATGCGTCTTTTTTCGATCTGTGAGTTCAAATTCCTTTCCTGTCTTCCTCCTCCGATTACTCACTGTCTCCGAGAGTACGGCTCGATCTGCGGCCGAAACAAAGAAGCTTTTCTTCTCCGACGAGACTAAGAAAGCTCAGATCAGAGATTCAAAATGTTCTCTTGCAGAGGAAAGAGAGGCGAGAGAGAGAGGGATTGGATTTGACTAGTCCCAGTCTGTCTTCTAGTTTTGTATTTCCATTTTCACTTCTATTTTATATCGGATTTTAGTGGAAGGCCCAGTTGGGTTGGCCCGTCAGATATTTATGAATACTTATTTTTTTTTTTTTGGACATAAAAACAAGCAATATTAATTATTTATTTCATATATAAAAATATGTCACGAGAACAGCTTGATTAAATGGTGAACGACTAGATTGTTTGAATCCTTGTATTGATGCCAAGTTTAAATTTGGTCGAGGCGACTAATTATTCAAGTCACAACAGATCAGATGATGAATATTGTTAAGATCAAAATCGTACCTTTCCTAGAAACAAGTTAACACGACCAAATCAAATTTGACAACCAGAAATGTCAAACCATCTCAATTTGGCAAGAATTGGAATGTATAAATGGCTCTCTGTTGTCTTAATCAAAACATAAATATGTGGATTGATGTGTATGTCAATAACTTGTTCTAACATCATCATCTGAACTCAAGTCACAGCTAGATTCTCATCCTTTGTGCTTCAATCTCACTCTAAACTAACAAGAGCTTCTCCCTCAATTGAAGAGGCAACAAAATAAATATAGTTGAAGGGTTCTATTCCTGCTAGGCTCTTCTGCCAAATCATCTTGTGCAAATCAAAGAGGTTCATCGTCGCTTCTTGCTTCCCTTCGAAACCTTTGAGTTTGATGGGCTGGCAACAAGGTACACAAACATAGAAATGATGGAGATGACAGAAATTTGAGGCCCATATCTTCCCAACAACTTCTGCACAAGGAATACTTCAGGATTAGAGCCTCCAATGGGAAAAAGTAATGTAATTGATACTACTGTTTGCAAGTGTAATTTGTCACTAATGGTTATGAATAACAATGCCATGCTAGTACAGATACATCCTGCTCTACTGAACCTAAAGTGTGTAATTGTGTGAGGTACTGGAGCATTCTGATCAGTCCTAAGCTCAACATATGCACTATAAACAGGAGTCAGGAACTAACAAGTTTCAATGAGATTGTACAAGGTTATAAATGTAAACTTTTACAAATATCTAAATTATCAGTTAGAGACAACAATACCATCCCATAAGTGATGATACACAAGAAATTGCAGTAAATTAGCACGTTAAAGGTGAGGGGTTCAATTCCAGTGGGTCACCTGCTTGTAACAGGAGTGGGGTTGGGGTTCGATTAGAAGTTAACCTAAGCTAGAGTTAGATTAGGATTTACTGCTTCATTGTTGATCAAAATAAAAAGCATGTTAAAGGCTACAGCTGAGTGATATTCCCTGCTCCTTATCGGTTTTCATAGTCATTATGAGATGGGCAGATGACGAAGCACAAGCATTCTTGATATGAATTAAACCTTGACTATGATTAGGATAGTTCTCACCTTGGCCTGAGATATTTGGGCAGCCACAAGAGGTTATTACATGAAAAAAGAAGCGATATATTAGAAGGCAATCATAAGACATTTAGGAAGAAGGTTTTGCATAAAGTAAGTATTCCCAAACAAAGAGAGAGAGGGGGGGAAAAATACCAATCCAAACTTCTCCTCAGGAAGTTTCTCAGCTAGAAGATCCAGTGGAACAATTGGGGTTGAATATGCTTCCTGAAGACAGCAGATCTAACAATCAAGAGATAGCCAAGTGGCTATTTTAAAGACAAGAGCATAGACAGCCTCCATGGCAATTAACCTGTAGTGCAGCTTTTGTTGGGATGCGGAATGTAATAACAGCAGGTGCTCCATTAAACACAGTCTTCACTTTGGATTCCAACTCAAACGAGTGGGAAACAATAGAGCCACTGCCAATAAAATCCGTCGGTCTCAATTACAAATGGAAGTAAAAAAGACGTAATATTGTATAAGGGAATAGTTTATCTTACGCATCAAGTCTTTCCCATGACTTGGATGTGTTACCACCGACGAACTCAAAGATGTCTTGGGCCCAAGTATCATCAGTGAGAGTCACATCATATGCAGTGCTGAAAAGGTTACGGTAAATTGAACCATTAGCTCATCCAAATGTTTGATTCTAGTTTTAAAGGAGGGTCTTATACCAACATAATTCCAAATCTGGTTTTAGGTAACTCAAGTCAGCACAAGACTGGTCCAAATTCATACTATAAAGCCAGGAAATAGAGAAAGCAAATATATAAAATATATGATGTGATAAAAAAAACAAGGGCACTCCTAGTTTCATATTCAACACATGTTAAGCAAAAAACAAGTTCGCAAGTTGGAAACACAATTGCAAGAACAAACATAGTATCAGTAAATTGTTTTGTGGTTGCATTGTTCTGACATTGACAATACCTTTCAAACTTCAGAACATTGTCCTCATTAGTTATTAAATAAGATATTTACATGACAAAGCTACAAAAGCTTCATATCTGATTCTTTGTGCAAGGAAATGGACTCCACTTTTAACTTTGGTCAATCAAGGCCATAAGCAAATCTACGTCAAAATAACCCTCGTCTGAATTACTTTGGTAGTGTTTCTAAGCCAGAATCCAAAAATGAGACAGAGAAAGAGTGACAGAGAGAGATAATTCGTATCCAATAGGAAGGTGTTAGCACACTGCTGGTTTGGAGGATTGCTTGGTCGTGTGGATACCTACAGAGGGCGGATCTTGTTGGACACGTCTTGATTGCAAACAACACGGAAGTGCAACTATTCAAAGGTCTCCGTCTCAAATCAGGCTGTGAAACTACAAGAGGTATAGAGTCTGCCTCGTTCTTAGTCGAATTATACGGATGAGGTTCAGATTTTAGGAATTAATTTTTGTTTTGCGTTGCTTGTATGAACCCTACGACCCAACAGAATACTATATAATTATATAGACGACAATTACTTCCTTTCAAGTTTTCAACCCGTTGGGCAACTACCACACTCTTCCAAACACAGGAATACGAAATAGAAACTACAATGGAATTCAAATGCCTACCCACTACAGGTAGGAACACTCATAATCTCACACGACTTCAAGCATCAAACATTTGCATTATAATTCATTTTCATTTTAAAAAAAACTAACCAAATTTAAATCAATATGATCAAACAATTCAGTCCCCATGCAAATTACAATATCTTCCTCCCCGAAAATAGTGTCCCATATAACTCTCTATACTTGGTTCCTCCATTTTCTACACCTTTAATATATTCCCTATTAAAAATTAATGAAACCAAGAAAGAGCAAAATTGTTCAAAAAAATTAGAGATTTGCCCCATTCAACGTTGAAATGCATATCCCATCATTCATATTTAAGAACACTATCTCAAAACTACAACACTAACGGAAACTGAGTAACCCAACTCGAGAATCCACAGCACAGTACGATTAACCAACATCACCACAAAAATGCAAAACTCATACGAGACTCTATCTGGGAATACCGATCAGAAAAGGAAAAATGATATGCAGAACAAAGCGCTAAAAATCGATGAACACGTACACAGATCCACGGTTATAGACATCGATAGAGACGGAGACCCGATCGGCGCCGGACTTCAGCCTGGCGAGGGTCACCTTCTTGTGAGCTACGATAAAAGGAGACTCAGAGACAGAAGCGAGAGCTGTTGCTGCGAAGAAGAGAGCTGCAATGACACAGATCGTGAGAGGAGATCGCTTGATTGGACTCGCCATCGCTGGTTTGGGTGTGATCTGGTTTTTCTCTGCTTTGAACACAGACGGATGGAAATGGAAATGGAAATGGAAATGGAAATGGAAGAGGGTTACAAAATGTAAACAAATTTACACGTCAGATTCTGCTTCTTGCCACGTCTTTTAAATATTTTAGCCAATAACTTCCGCCCACGTCAAGCCTTTGAGTCATCAAGCGCGTGCTTACGTGGAAATCAGTCTACCCAAACAAACTGTAAACTATGAACCATTGGACATTAATTACTTTTTTTATCTGAAAAAGAGAGTTTGTCAATCCAAGGGCTTAAGAAATTTCTTAAAGATCTTGAGAGAATCGTAACCATTACATATAAAGAGCGTTCATGTCAAAGTAACTTCGGGAAAAAATATTTAATAAAACAATCAAAACAAGTTCTAATAAACCTAATTTTCCAATCATGAATTACAAGAGAAATAAAGGTCTTAAACTTGAATTTGACAACCGTTAGAAAGCATGAAAGATACCAAAGCACGACCAGAAATTGTAATGAAAATCAAGTTTTATTGGTGTCCCCAACCTCTCACAGCGGAAAGATGAGCGGCAATTAACAACGCCGACGGTCAACACCGCAAAACGTCAAGACAAGCTCGGTGGTGAGAATGCCATTGGATCACCCTAACCCGTAGAAACGAAAAAACCCTTGAACTTCATAAAAGCGTCAAAAGATCCGGACAACTCGACGGAGACCAACGCCAATCACACTGATGAGCCCCATCAACCATAGTGGACAGGAAGAGAGGAAGAACAAAGAGGTTTCGAAACTCGGGAAGAGAGACACCACAAGAACAGGAAGGAAAATGAACCAAACCAGCACCTCCGAGAGATCTGCCACAAAGCGTCGAGTGGTTGCACCATACGGGGCCAAAACCACTGTGATGATTCGCCGGACAACAACACCCAAACGAAGTCAACTCTACAGAGATGACGGGCGAAACTCGAAGATGAAAAAAGCCAGTCATAATGCAAACTAAGACGCGTCCTCTGCCACCGGACGACCACCGGAGAAACGGTGCGAGAGCAAGCTTCCGGAGAAGGACCGACCGTCGATAAAACACAACAATCACATGTAAATCGAGACGCCTCCTCGCCACCGAACGGCCACCAATAAAGCCCACCGCTTGCGAGAGAAGCAACCAGAGGAGGACCGACATCCGACAACCCACCAACGACTGACTATCTAGGAGTTCAGATCCGATACCGCGAAGGTCTGGGGAGGAAGAACCGTTTAGGTACGACGAAGGTTGAGGAGGTTGGAATAGATCTTGGGCCATAGAGGCTAGATCTGGAACCCACGAAAAAGAGACGTGATCGGGACGAGCATGAAGAAATAAACGAAGTGGAGAAGAAGAAGGTGAAAAGGAAGGGCGTTAACCCTTTTGCAGCTTATATCCCGCCTAAGACAAAATCCCACAGTCGAAGGGCATTTTGCTGGTCAGGTCATCGACAAATGTCGTCGACGAGCCTGATGGACAATTCTGGCCTCTTGCTCCCACAACACCTTAATGTTGTCGTCCAGTGTTCGAACCCCGCCCTAGATAGGGTGGGGGAGGCAGCACTTTCTAGGAGGACGCGAAGACCCTCACGAGAAGGTTTATAATGTCCTTCCGACTCTACCCTTCGACGCACATGTGGGAGAAGGCCACCAGAGCTGTGGCGATTCTTGGACAGCAAACAGAGATATAAGAGGTGCAATGGTCGTCCATGACGCATATCTACAAGTTGACGCCGACGAACCAAAAGCATTCGAGGAGGATGGGAACGATGGCTAGGGCCACAATCCTTTTTGGAATAAAAGTGTATCATGATCAGGTCAACTATGTCCTTCTCCTATCAAATTTATGAAGGATAGGTTTAAGAAACGATGAGCTCTCATACCCGTTTAAAGCCAGATTGTACCATAGCAAATAGCAAAGAGTATAGACTCGTAATGGAAAAGCTCAACTCAAGGAACCACCCTGATCAAATGCAACCAAAACAGGTATAATAAATAAGCCTACTCAACACATATGTACAGTTTTTTTTGCAGTCACACATAAGTTAGTGAATTAATACAAGTTATTAATGTGGACTCAACTAGTAATATGAGTAGATGACACTCAACCAAAGTCTCTCATCTGATTTACCATTTATTCTATAGATAATACGATTTGTGCAGTCTCATAGTCGCAAATTATTTCATAATACAATATATGAGGAGAAATCGGCTACAAACTCCTCTTATCCTAAGAACTGTGAGAACCAATCCTAATCACACACACCTAAGATCCAATATTC
>JAYMSV010001141.1:0-13756 GCA_036897745.1 Erodium moschatum | reverse complement strand
GCGCTATCAGCCTACCACCAGAGGTTGTTGATTGATAGCGCCGACTGATGGAAATTTTAATATTTTTTTATTCGAACAACTAGCATGAGCAGCCAACAATCTTATTAAGGACGGAAGATGCTCTTAGGGTGTTTTACGCTTGACTAGGAAAGTTTTATAGAACCATAGTTATTTAAAGATTTGTTTAATGCTTTGATATCTCTTTATTTCAAAACGTTCAATTTTAGTTTCAAACTTGTAGCATGTATTTGAGAAGTCATAAACAAACAAAATGATAATCCAATTTTTTCACGAGTAATTTTCATTTGAATTTTTTTACTATATTTAACAATTAACGGTCCTAACACCAGATTTGTACCGAAACATCCATGCTTTAGGGAATGGGACAAAAGGGTGCGAGTGAGTCATGAGTATGAGTAACTTACACTTGTTATGGCCACCACAAGCGGTGCCAAGCAGAGACACTTCTTGGCCCTGCTCTGTCTCCACTTGTCCATCTCATCCTCGTCCCCATTTTTTTACCACCTCTTGCATGAAGATCTATAAATTGCCAGTTCAAAACTATTCATCTGCGTGCTCAAATCAGTGCTACTACTTGTTTCTGCTCAAGCAAAAAATGAAGGTATGTGCACCGGTGTTGTTTCTATTCATGAGTAATTAAATTGGATCGGTAATGAAAGTTTCATTACCGACTTTCTGATGTAGTGATATGTGCTTGCTTAATTGTTTGGTGCAGGCTGCACGAAGATATCAAGACATGTTCGGTGAAGTGAAGGTAAGGCTCGTCACGAACTTGTAAGCTGTACTCATATATGTTTCTCTATTTGACAATGGTTTTGTTTACAGAAAAGGAGATCAAACCCAGATGAAAATGTGTACATTGCCAAAACTAAGGTGCTCTTCTGCGAAAACCTTTGCTTGTGCTGCTTGAGTATAAAAAGCTTTTTTATATAGACAATGTACAAAAAGATCACTAATATGTCATTTAGTCATTCTTTTTACTCATGATTTTCCAAATGTAACCGGTTATGAGTCATGAGAAGGGTTGTTGAAAATTGTTATAAGTTTGAGGTTCAGATTGACTAAATTTTTCATATTTTATTTTTTCTCATTTGGCTACCCTAAAGTTGAGATTTCGGTACTTTAATACCTATCGTTAATTTTCTGTTTATTTTTGGATCCAAAGATGGTCATTTTCTGTCCAAAATGGTATTTTTCCATCCAAAAATAGACAGAAAATTGATAGGTATAAAAGTACCAAAATCTTAAGATAATTTGGTGAGAAAATAAAATTTGGGTTGTGAAAATAAAATATGAAAAATTTAGGATAGTGAGACAGAATTTATCCAATTGAAAATAACGATACTCCATGAAATTTTAAACCATTTTTGGATCCGTTCCTATGGCCTATTATTGTGTTCTATGAAACATCCAACCCCCTCCTGAACCCGCCGCTCCCTCGTGACATCTTATTGTAGAAGGAAGATGATCAAGACTTGAAAGATTGGGAAGAGGAGGAGGAGGAGGAGGAAGATGAAGAAGAAGAAGACTCTGAGGAAGAGGAGGAGCCTATAAGTCGGGAAGTCAGCCATGGACACCATTTGGTCAAAGGGAAGATGGGCCATGGCATGGAGGACTATCTCGTGGTCGAGAACAGGAACATCAACGGCCACGAACTGGGGATGTACGCGATCTTCGATGGTCACTCGGGCAAAGATGTTGCCAAGTACCTGAGGTCCCACCTCTTCGATAACATACTAAAAGAGGTACGTACATGTACGGCCATGCATATACATCAGTTCTATATATATATATATATATATATGTTCAGCTTTTCTCTGACCATTTCGTTGTATATGCGAAGTCTGATTTCTGGACAAATCCGAAGCGTGCTATAAAGAGAGCGTACAAGAGCACGGATGAGCACATTTTGGAGAGGGTGGTCGGTTCTCGAGGAGGCTCGACTGCCGTTACTGGGATCGTGATCGATGGGAAGAAGCTAATCGTGGCCAATGTGGGTGACTCTCGTGCGGTTTTGTGTGGAGGAGGTGCACCTAAACAAGTGTCCGTGGATCACGAACCGGATAAGGAGAAGGGCATGGTCGAGAGGAGAGGAGGGTTTGTGTCCAAAAGACCGGGTAAGATTTTGAAAGATGGAGCTGAGGGATGTATTAATTGTCACAGTTGGCCCAATAGATTGACCTATTAGGTCATGTCTATCAAGTCATGGGTATAATGTGTATCAAGAGGTCACCTCCGTCAGGTTGTGACCTGATGTCCATGCCACGTGTCTAATGATGTCATGTCCATCAAGTTTCGAGTCTAATATGTATGGGATCATTTGTTTTATGACTATGGTGTGTGTTTGTCAAGAGATCACCTTCATCCATTCGTGACCTGATGTCATGATGTCAGGTCACGAGTCTAATACGTATCACGTCATTCATTTTATGGTTTTAGTGTATGTGTCAAGAGATCACTTCCATTTGTTCGTGACTTGATGTCATGTCCATCAAGTTATGAGTCTGATATGTATGAGGTATTTTGTTTTATGGCTCTTAGTGTCAAGAGATCATCTCCATAAGTTCGTGATTGATATCATGTCCATTAGATCACGAAGTCTAATAAGAATCTAGTCATTCGCTTCATGATTAGCGCGTGTCAAGTGATCACCTCCATCTGTTTGTGACCATTTGTCATGTTCATCAAGTCACGAGTCTCTTAAGTATAAGGTCATTAATTAACGACATGATGTCATGTTTATCAAGTCGTGAGTCTAATGTGTACGAGGTCATGCTCGCGGTTCAAATGAATGTATCAATCGTTCGTTTGTATGTTACCTCTTGTCCGCGAAGACAATGAATCATTCGTGTCAAATGAATGTATCAATCGTTCGTCTGTATGTTACCTCTTGTCCGCGAGGACAATGAATCATTCGTTTCTGTATTATTAGCTCATATGTCCATCAAATCACAAGTGTAATATGTGTACATGCCTACCAATGACTCATATTTATTTGATATGAAGCTTAGTCTCATGTGCAAATCTGTGTTTACCTGACGTGAGGCTCACTAGTATAAGAGTCACATGCACATTCGTCCTATCATGTCTAATATGAGACTCGATCTCACATGCAGATTCGCATGCAGACCCTAAAATGCTTTTTTTTTTTTATCGGATCTATAGGTAATGTTCATAGAGTGGATGGCCAGCTAGCAATGACGAGGGCTTTCGGAGACGGAAAGCTAAAGAACCACATAACCTCAGAACCAGACGTGAGAATTGAGAACATCGGTGCAGATACCGAGTTTGTTGTTTTGGCCAGCGACGGTCTATGGAAGGTGAGGCTTTTATGTTTTCGAGACATAAATGGAGCTTTATAAACGTGTGAGGTTTATGCAGGTGATGAGCAACGAAGAGGCCTTCGATTGCATCAGAGAGATCGATGATCCGCATGAAGCTTCACGAAAGCTGGTAAAAGAAGCTCAGTCGAAGAAGAGCTGTGATGATATCTCCTGCATTGTAGTTAAGTTCCACTGAACTTGCTCGTGCTTGATGAGTTCGAAGACATGATCACTAAGAAACTACCTAGTTGTGGCCTGTGGGTTGTTACTTCATCTTTATTTGGTGACCATTGTTCCTCTGGTACCTTAATGTGGTTGTAAGTTGTTACTTCATGTTTATTATAACAATGATTGTTATTTAGTGTGTTTTAGTTTGGTTGTAAGTTGTTAATTATTTTATATTTGAAAATTATACCAAATGACCTACAGGAGCATACACATAGTGTGACCAACGCAATTTGGAAAATGATTACTAATAATTTGGAAAGTACTATGTTTTTGTCATTGTCCTCAGCTCATGAACAAAATAAACAATGAAAATATACACTAATAATTCAATAGAACATTAGGTGGATCATCAAGGTGAAGGGTCAAATGGTTTGGCATCAAGAATATGGGCCGGGAGGGGATTCTACTTCACTTCCTAGACAGCAGCTCTCTCATCCTTGAGGACATTATGTCACAGATCAATCTGACGATTCTTCTATTTGCTCGGATGTAGCTATGCAGTTATGACGGGGTTCACGATCAATCAATCCTTGGACGGATTTGCGGTGATGGATGCTTACCAATGAGGTCTGGCATGGAAATGTATCATTCGGACCAGGTTCTGAATGGACCTCACTCGCCCTTCCGTCAGACCATCTATCATCGTCTCCCGGGACAACATTATCTTGTATGGGCTCGCTTGCAGTACGATCGTCTGGGGGGTTGGTACGAACAACTCTTTTGGCTTCCGTTTTTACCAGTCACTGATCTCAAGACTGGATGTACCCTAGACTCCAAGAACAATTGCCCCGTCCACAGACATCTGGATTGCCCTCCAGATTTGACCTCGATTCAACAAAGTCCCCATTTATGATACTATATTTTCTGACAAAGGACCCAACGTGGCCGTGAAGCGGGATGTACCCCCCCCCCCTCCCCGCGTAGACGGTGGCACGGTCGGGCCTGAACCGGGTAATACTGATTCTTCTGATTAACCCAATCGGGATGAGACAAACCATGCTCCAACTACTGAAGCATTCCACTTCTCGTCAAGGAACTTGCAAACACCTCAGGGACCGAAGACGCTAAAACGGGGAAAGTTCAAGCCCCGCCCCCACCCTAGGCTCCTACTATACTCTTCCCGCAACAGAAGAAGCGGGTGTTTGAAACCCTTCTATTGACTGTAGAGGTGGAAATTATAGGTAGGGACGTTGCGAGGTTTGCTAATGAGGCTCGTCATATCCAATGATGATACCGAGATAAACAGGGTGATGTTGAGGAGACACTCCCCGTCCCGATGGAATGTGACACAACTCAATCCCAATCCTCGTCCTTTCTCTAGCCAAGTCTTTGGTTACTCGAAGTACTCCTCTTCTCCCTTCACCGGTCCCCACCAAAGAACCAAGGTGCATTTTGGAAAAACCATGTCAATTTGAGTCGAACTGGAAAAAGTGAGAGTTAGGCCAACTCACGAGAATATGAATTGATCCCCTACTTTTTCACCTGGATTAGTCGAACATCTCTGTTATAAGGTCAAAATCCCGGATGTGCCCGATCCCTTTCGCGATCATGCCATATGGCCTAATAATACAAATTTCAGTTCCACTCTTAGAAAATAGAACACTCATCAATTTTTTGATTTTATAAAAAAAAAAAATCATGTTTTGATTAATCTAGTTAGGTTAGGTCTAAGTCTAAGAAGAAATATAAACATATACGTGGCAGTTTCTTCAAGAGTCTCCTCGTACGAGCACTGTAGCGTGACTTTTGGACGAAATCCCCTTCTTCTCTCTCCCAGTTAAAACCCCAAAACCTTAAGACTCTGAAACTCAGCAAAACTGGGAAGCCAAAGCCATTTCCTTTCTCTTCTTCTTCGTCTCCTCCAGAGAACCGCAAAAGACCCTAAAGCGTTTTCCCCAAAACCCAACTAAACCCAGAAAGCCAATACTCGGTTTCGAACTCAAACTCATAAAGCCCAGCAATTATCCGACGACTCTAACCGGAGCTACACTGCGAATGTCTCCTTAGAGAGTGGTACGATCATCGTCTGTGTTTTGGGTCTGCTCTATTTTGCTCTGCTTTAAGCTGATTTGCTTCGATTCCGACCTTACATTGTTTGATTTCTCATGGGTTCTACTTGAATTGATTTTCCCAGTAAAAAATTATATTTGAAGTACACTTTTTGGTGCTTGATCTATGATCACTTACAAGCCAACTACATTTTGTTTGAATGGGTCTCATGGAGTAAAAAAGTTACCTTTTTGTTGTGTTTGGGGTACTGGGTTCTTCTCCACTATGTTTGATTCCTCTGGAAATTGAGTGTGTTTGCCTTTCAACTTGCTATCCTTCTAGTCTGAATTTCTGTTGGGGCTTTCTTTCCTATGGACTTTTCTGGGTTAAATCTTAATCTGCAGTATTAATTTTTCTTGTTTTGGTTGTCATTTTGATGTGATTTTGTTTAGGGGTTCCTGAAATGTGAAACTCAAAGCAAAACCTTGTACCTCCTCATGGAATGTGGACCAGATTTTCTGGGATTGTCTATTTGTTTGAGATAAATGGGCATAATAGATTTGATAGGTTAATGTTAAACATATGGGCTGTTTACATTTTCTATTATCATACCAGGAGACCTTATAATGGGTTTTAAAGTTCATAATGTCATAATCCATAACCAGTGTTTTGGTTGCTTGACTTCGGTCTGTAATTCAAGTTCATCTATTTCTTAATGGGCTAAATCATTTTTGTTTGTCATTTTTGTTACAAAAATATGATGATCCTTTCTCGGTCTGTAATTCAATAGCAAATCTTCTTGTTTTGTAGTCCAGTACGATTAAAAATATACTTGACCGGGACAATTCAAGATTTAGAGTTACAAATTGGGTTCATTTTTTGTATTTAATCTGCCTATTGGTTAGCTTCAGTTTGGTGTGTGTACAACTTTTAGACCATGCTGGTTGGATGAACAATCGTTCTCCTTGTTCTATATAGTGATAATCTATCAAAAGTACACTAAACTTATCACATTTCTCATTTGATTACATTGAGTTTTAATTTTTCTTATCCAACTACACTGAACTTTCAATTTTTCTCACTTCACTCTATTTGGGTAGTAAATAACAAAAACCCCTGCAACAATGAATCTTGGCTTGATTTTCCATTCTATTACAAGGTTCCCATTAAGAAATTAATTTGTAATAACTTTCTTTCCGGTAATAAATAAAAGAAATTGACGGTACACGGATATTCTTGTTTGAGTTCCCTAAATTGTTGTAGGGGTATTCTTGTCATTTTACTATCAAATAGAGTGAAATGATAAATAAATAAATAGAAGTTGAGTGTAGTTAGGTGAGACAATCTAAAAGTCAGTGCATATATCACATGTATTTATCAGGCTGAAGAAGCCTCAGATTTGTAGTACTAGCATTTTTGACATCATGTTTTGTACAGGTTACAACTTAGCATCTTGGCAATTTGTTCTACTTGTATAAAATCTTGAAAGTGCCGATGGAATCCAAAGGATCAGCAGCTGTTATTGCTAAGAAGACAACCCCTACGCCCAAGGCTATCATACATCACAAATATGGTGCCAATGCTTGCTATAAGGTAGAGGAAGTACAAGAGCCAACTCAAAATGGGTGCCCAGGATTGGCCCTCCCGCAAAAGGTCCCTTGCCTTTATCGGTGCACCTTGCAGCTTCCCGAAATCTCGTTTGTATCAGAGACCTTTAAAAGGAAAAAGGAGGCCGAGCAGTCTGCAGCAGAGATGGCTATAGAAAAGGTTTGCTTCATCTTCAATTCCTTCTATTGTTCATGTTACATAGAGTGCCTTTATTTAATTTCTTGGATATGACTTATTAATGTCAGGGATAATTGCAAAAACTTGCGGTGAACTATGCGCCTCTTGTAAATACTATCACTGAACTGTTTTTTTTTGGGAAATCCATTATCTTTAACGGAAATCAGTCATGTGACAGTCACGTGACTTCAATTTTTTTGGAAATGACAGTTTTGCCATTTACACTATACGTGTTTTGCAATTTGGAAACCTTATGTATACACTTTTGCATTGTTACTTTCGATTTTTTGCAAAAAAAATTAACAACGTTAGTGGATTTGCAATTATATGGATTGCCTTTATTTCATTTCTTGGATATGACTTATTAATGTTGTTGTTGTTGTATTTTAATGTTAATTGTTTGTATGATTTCTTAATTGCTATTGTAGCATGGCAATGCAAACATCTAACGTGAGAAATTCATGCTAGCAAATATGTTTACTTGTCATAATTATATACTCTGTCCATAAACATACTCTTATCTTCAACCAAGCCTGTTTTAGCTCTTCAGATGAAAACATCAAATTAGTATTACATGTTAATTCCCAAAAGTTCATACCCTGTCCAAGACACGCCTCTTTGTTTTGGGGTTTGCAACTTTTTTGATGTCATATTAGTGAGAGCTGTTGATGAACCCATTTGCTCTAAATTTAATGTTAGATATACTGCTAACAATGGTTAGGATGTCATACTCCATAGGGATTGTCAATTTCATAGCTCAAAGTTCTTGGACCTTATAAACAGTCTTCTTTTGGAAATATGAAGCTGATAAATTGGATAGTATGCTTAAGATTGAGGGTGGAATGCCTAACTGAGGCACAATTGTAAATAATAACGGATTCCTGATGGACTAATTTCTTATTTATGTGTCTCGCAATCAAATAATCTTTTTGTGAAATTAATTTTTCCTCTTGCAACTCATTGGATTACAACCCATATCTGTCCTCAAATACAGAAGCCGTGTGTAATATCTATTTTGTTTCAACAATGTTGATAAAGACAAAAACTTCTCATTTCTTCCTAAAGGTGTTGTTAATAATATATGTATTGATATTTGTACATGTATACTCGTTCTTTATGTTGCAGCTAGGTATCTGCCTTCCAACAAGTAACCTTACTGCCCAAGAAGCATGGGATGACTTGGTCGCTCGCCTAAGCTATTCTTTTTCAAACGAGGTTTGTAGTTTATGCAAACTGTCAATAACTCCAAATCAATTGTTACCAGTGATTAAATTTTAGTTCATTCTGACACTTTCTTGGCTCTGTTTATGAAGTACCTCTCCTCAATGCATCCATTAAGTGGCCACTTTAGAGCATCTGTACAGAGAAAAGGTGATTATTTTGGCTCTGTTCCCGCTTCCATCATTGCTGTCTGTGATACAAAAGTTGGCAACCTATGCAAGTTCATCGATCCCAATGTGGAGAAAAATCCTTATCTCGTTATATCATTAATAATGAAGGCTGCTGCAAGATTATCAGAATCTCTTGATGCTCCAAAAGGGCAGCTGTGGATCCGGAGGCTTAATCCATATCCTCTTGAGCTCATAGAGTCCTCAGTTATGGTAGAATCTATCTCCCCAGAAGTGATTTTGGTGCATGCTATATATATTCCCTGTTCATTGGAGAAAGCTATTGAACCAGTGACTATTCATATCTCCTCAACTGGGTATTACTTAGATTTTGTTGCTAAACAACTCGGGTTAACAGATGCTTCTAAGGTTCTGGTTACAAGGTAGGTTGAAAATTTTAAACTTTAAAGCTTTATCATCATGGATAGGGATAATTGCTAAAAAGTACCTCGGTGTATTCACTTTTTGCAACTTGTAGTCCATTTCTCCGATAACTGCAAAAAAGTGCCCTGAACTTGTCTTTCTGATGCACTTTGTATAGATTTGCTTCAAAATGACGATTTTACCGTTGGAAATTTAAATAATAATAATTAAAGAGCAAAAATTCCAAATTTTCATATCCCTTAAATTTCTTACTCTTTGTACGATACACAGAGAAACAAAATGAAGGGATATGAGATTTTGTATTTTGTATTTTTTACTTATTATGTAAAAATCGCCATTTTATGCAATTGCAACAAAAAGACAAGTTCAAGGTATTTTTTTGCAATTATCAAAGAAGAGGCTACTAGTTGCAAATAATGAATACCATAGGGTACTTTTTTGCAATAATACCTTATGGATATGATCTTCTAATTCATAGATGTCCTTCAACAGGACCATAGGTAAAGCTTCCTCTGAGATGAGACTGTACTTTGCTGCTCAGGAGTCTAATTTGTTTGATCCATCATCAGATGTTCCAACTGTGGATGAAGCTTTCCATTTTGGAGCCTCTCACAATGCAAGGGCTAGTTACTTGTCTGGTCAAGATGTCCATGGTGATGCAATTTTGGCATCTATTGGGTACACATGGAAATCAAAAGACCTTTTCCATGAGAATGTGTCACTACGTTCCTATTTCAGGTTTGTGCATCCACATGTTACTGTAAAAATATAATCCCGAGGTATTCACTTTTTGCACATTGTATCCCTTTTCTTCGATAATTGCAAAAAGGTGTCATGGACTTGCCTTTTTGTTGCCTGGTGTAAATATGTTTCAAAATGACGATTTTTCTATTGAAAATAAAATAACAAAAAAATCCAGAATTTTCACCTCCCTAAGAATGTGCATTCGACTAGTCGATCCACTATTAGTGACTTTTGCAACCTAATCGAACTGAACATATTGATGAAAAAACTAAGTACGAAGAGGAAGAAAACTAAGGGAGATGAAAATTCTGGATTTAGTTTTTGGTTTTTACTTGTCTTTTTGTTGCACTTTGTATAAAAAAAATCAAAATAATAAGTTCAGGGCATTTTTTTTTGCCTTTACCAAAGAAGATAGCTAAGATTTGCAAAAAGTGCATACCTCAGGGTAATTATTTTTTACAATTATCCCCTTTAGAAATTCTGTAACTTTACATGATGTAGTCATATAATCTGATTCCACAGGCTGCTTATAAATAAGATACCAAATGGGATTTACAAGCTCTCTACAAGTGCAATACTTGCATCAGAATTGCCTTCAATATTCACAACCAGAACAAACTGGCGATGTTTAGTCCCGAAGGAAATTCTCTGTGCTTTCTGCCGTCAGCACCAGCTGTCTGAACCTGTTTTCACCACTATAGATGAAGAAAAGATACAAGAGAAAAGAGAATCTTCAAAATCAGAAAGCTCCTTTAGATGTGCAATAAAATTATCTTCAAGGTGTCAAGATTTGATTCTAGAATGTTCACCAAAAGATTCATACAAGAAGCTCAACGATTCCATTCAGAGCGCTTCTTTGAAAGTTCTATCATGGCTAAACACGTATATCAATGAACTGGACATGCCTGTTGAGAAACTGAGCTCTTCTGCTGATAGCTTCAACATTCAATTCCATCCCCAAAAGTTCCTTAAAGAGTTTTCACTCTGCCAATCTATTCATAACGTTTCTCATCTCCGGATTCGAAGAGAAAAATTGCAAAAGTCGATATCAGATCATGGAATTAGTCGTCTAAGTATAGAAGGTCCGGATTCTGACGCTTGCCCGTCTAATGGGTCATTATCTTGTATATGCTATTCTGTATCTTTGTTGACAGAAAGTGAACATATTGAAGAACTTCTTGAAAGTTGTGAAGAGTTTGAGTTTGAGATCGGGGCTGGAGCAGTTATTTCCAGTCTTGAGGCTGTTGTTAATCAGATGTCTGTTGGTCAGTCTGCATTCTTCAGGACTGATTTGCTTCCTGAAGAATTAATCTTATCAGCAGCCAAGGATTCAGCAAGAACTCTGTCTTTGTTATCTTCAAGTGAGTTGCTTTGAAACAAGAAGATGCATAATTATTGTGTTTATGTCTTCTTACAGTAAAGGGTTAATTGCAGATAGCTATTGCGTACTATACGTCTTTTGTGCATAACTATCCCTAACTGTAAATCGTTATTTACAGCTACCTAAACTTGCATAAAACTGCAGAATAGCTCTCTTTTTTTCTTCCAAAAAATGATGAAAATGCCCTTGACCCTAATCTAAAAATTACCATTTCTTCTTTTTTACATCTATTGGTTTGGTAGTTAGGAGCCTTTTTTGAGGTTAGCGTCAAGGACATTTTTGTCATTTTTGGCAAAAAGGAGTTTTATGAAAAAGACGTATAGTACGCAATAGCTATCGGCAATTAACCATTTAGTAAATTCTTCTGTCTTCATGCATTTTGAAATAATCTTGTGCTCTTGCAGACTCATGCTGCTTGGAGTACTCGGTAACTTTGTTGCAGATAACCGAACCATTAGAGGACAGAATGGAGCAAGCATTTTTCAGCCCTCCACTTTCTAAACAGCGAGTAGAATATGCAGTGCAACACATCAAAGAATCGTGTGCTACTAGTTTGGTAAACAATTGACCTTAGCCTCTTCTGCTTCTCAATGTTCAGCTGAGAAATCAAATATCATTTTTGTGTTTTTATTGCAGGTTGATTTTGGGTGTGGTTCTGGCAGTTTGCTGAATTCATTACTAGATTATCCCACTTCACTTGAAAAAATCGTCGGTGTTGATATCTCCCAGAAAAGTCTTGCCCGTGCTGCAAAGGTCTGCATAATTTATAGCACATATTTTTTTGAGCTTGATAGCTTGCCTCTGAAGCATAGTCTTCTCTTTTGTTGCTTCAGGTCCTTCACTCAAAGCTTCTCACCAACAGGTCATGTGTGCTCAAATCCTTGATTCTTTATGATGGTTCGATTACTGAGTTTGATCCTAGACTCCGTGGATTTGATATCGGAACTTGTTTAGAGGTACCTGTTCACATTCTCAACTCGGAGTAAGGTCGTATGTTTTTCAAATTATTGCATCTGCTAAGAAACCCACAAAACAAACAAATACGTAAAATGAAGGGTTAATTATAGATATCTATTGCGTACTATACATCTTTTGCACATAAAGAATCCCCAACTTTAATACGTTTTTTTTCTTACATCTACCTAACTGTTTTTCTACATCTAATCAAAATGTTTTTGGTGGTTATGAAGTCTTTTTTAATATTAGGGTCAAGGGCGTTTTCGTTATTTTCTGACGAAAGAGTTATCTGCAATTTGTTGAAAGTGTAGGTAGCTGTAAATAACATTTTAAAGTTAGGGATAGTTACGTGCAGCAGACATATAGTATGCTATAACTATTTGCAATTAACCCTAAAATGGAAAGTGTGCTATAATTCTCCATCCTCACCTGACATTTCTTGGAAACTCCAGGTGATCGAGCACATGGAGGAAGAACAGGCATTCCTGTTTGGTGACGTCGTGCTGACATACTTCTGTCCAAGGGTTCTTATAGTCTCCACACCCAACTACGAGTACAATGTGATACTCCAAAAACCCAGCCAAGAAGAAGACCCAGATGAGAAAGCACAACAAGCTTGTAAATTCCGAAACCATGACCACAAGTTCGAGTGGACCAGAGCTCAGTTTGAGAAGTGGGCATCTGATCTAGCTGCAAGGCACAATTACAGTGTTGAGTTCAGCGGGGTTGGGGGATCCGGTGACTTGGAGCCTGGGTTTGCATCTCAGATCGCAGTATTCAAAAGGGGTGATCAACTCCAGGTTGATGAGGCTCTGACAGATGAAGGTGATGAGGCTCTGACAGATGAAGGTTCTGCTGCACATTGTTGCAGTGTTATATGGGAATGGAGTGGTAGAGAAGGATCAGGTTCAGACACTCATTAGAGCTTAAGTCATCAGTTACAGCTAATTGTAGGAATAGGATATGATGACATAGATTTATATCACTTCTAGATGTTTTTTTTGTCTGCCAAAAGTTGTCTTATCCATGGCTGTTTCATGTTTGGAACTAAATAGTTAGTCCCGTCCGGCTAGCGCCTAGTGTTATTTACAACTTTGGTGAAGATGGTTGATTTTGGTTGGCCATTGGATGGAGAGAGTATATATACAATGTTATGATTTGAATGATTCATAATCATTAATCCAAAGAGATTTATTACATATAGTAAATCAGAACGGGTACATTCACTTGGGGGGACAGTAAAAACCTTTCCAGATTATAATTCAGACCATTAATAATTTTTTTTTTAAATCCGGACCATCTATTTTGCTTAATCTAATGGCTAGTTTGTATTTAAAGGATGAAATTTGTAGTGGACAGTAATCCCATTCTCATGTATGTATATAGAGTTGAGCCAAAGCATCACTTCTTGTTTAAAACATCTATAACCATCAGAAGTTGAAACCAGATACTTTCTTCTTTATTAGTCACCACAAGATCACAGCTTTTTTCAGGCCTTGTAGCTACAGCAATGCTTACTGGTTACCAGTGCTGGGGCTGTCTCGCCCTTTCTTGAA
>JAYMSV010001140.1:0-13765 GCA_036897745.1 Erodium moschatum | reverse complement strand
ACAACAGCAGCAGAAAGGCTCCGCATTCAACAGTGGGTTTTCCGGTGGATCCGATGGCGTTTCGGGCGGTGGAGGAGCTTCTGGGGGCGGCGGCGATTCGTGCTTTAAGTGCGGCAAATCCGGCCACTGGGCGCGCGACTGCGATGCGGCTTCCGTCGGAGGAGCTGAGGCTTCGGTTCCTGAGAAGCCATGTCCCTGTGGATTGGGCGCTTGCCTGGTCCTCACTGCTAATACCGAGAAAAATCGTGGCCGGAAGTTCTACAAATGCCCTAATAGGGAGGTACACAATTACATACACATGTACTCGCCGTTTCTTCAATTCAAAAGATATTGTGTTTGGATACCTAGAAATCATGATTATCATTTCCGGAGCTATGAATTATATACATGCAATCTACATCTCTCATAAGGGTTATCTGTATTTCTCTTTTATTTACTATTACTATTGTTGATATTTAAGAATTGGCATCTGACATTGGGAGCAGGGAATGATCAATCTCTTAACCTAGGTGCTAAATTTAAGTCAACATTGACTTCTCTGCCTGGATTGATAGTTGATACTGTTTGGTTGCCAAGGAAAAAAATTCAAGTAATGTAATGCAATGAAAAGTGAAGTGAGAAGTGTAGAGTAGAAATTACTCTGAATGTCATAGTTTGCTTCTATTTTTTTTAGGGATTCAATCTGACAAAGGATTGTATGTTAAGAACCAAATGCATTGTTCTGCTCCTTGTGTTTATTAATTATATTGCTTTTGCATTGTTCAGTTAATTCTTCTATTCGTTTATTCTCTCTTCCGGAGATAGTGAGATACTTCATACTATGATTTAGGTAACAGATTCTAAAATTTTAAGCATGGTTTGGTTACTCATGAGTTTCTACGTTATATTAGAGAGGTTAAAAATCATTGAAATTGATCTCTACTTATCATAACTATTAACTAGGCTCTCAATGAAATTAAAATATCAATCTCAAGTTATGCACATTCATTTTTTGATCTTGAAATCACATGCAGGAAAATGGGGGATGTGGTTTCTTTGAGTGGTGTGACAACTCTCCTAATAATAACACCATGACTGGTAGGATTCAAAACTACACACCAGCTTCATCGTTCCCAGATATTGCATGTCCCTGTGGTGCTGGTTCTTGCCTGGTTCTAACCGCCAAGACAGGGAAAAACATTGGGGAGCAGTTCTATAAATGTCCTGCAAACCAGGTATATTTGAATATCATTTTTTGTTTTGTTTCAAAACCATCTAGGCTTCAGCATTCCTCTAAACGGTTTTGCAATATGAAATTTCTTTGTGGCATCCATGGTATTTGCAATATGGGTTTTCTTTGTGGCATCCATGGTATTTGCAATATGGATTTTCTTTGTGGCATCCATGGTATTTGCAATATGGATTTTCTTTGTCGCATCCATGGCATCTAGACTTCACAAAGGCTTACCCCTCCTCATTGTCATCCGTACAATAATTAGACTAAATTTCCACAACATTTTTCGTTACAGCTCAAGTTAGACTTCTTCCTGCATCTCTATTGTAATTATTATTATTATTATCTTATACTGGAAAATGGAGTTGATGCCAACCTTTGTTTGATATCATGTGACTATTCTGGCTCATTTTCCTGTGTGTATAGGCAAGTTCTTGTGGTTTCTTCAAGTGGTGCAATGAAAAAACTATAGCAGCTGCTGCTCCAGCCAGTGCACCCAAGTTTGTTAACAACACCAGTGACACAAGCAACAAGACCTATGCGGTAAAAGCTGGTTCATCCTGTTTCAAGTGTGGCAATGAAGGGCACTGGGCGAACAATTGCCCCATTACTTCATCTGACACTTATGCTGGTTCTGGAGGGAAGTCTACTTCATCAGGGAATGGTAGGTCCTGTTTCAAGTGTGGCAAAGAAGGGCACTGGGCAAATGATTGCCCCGTTCCTTCATCCAACACTTATGCTGGTTCTGGAGGCAAGTCTACTTCATCAGGCAATGGAGGGTCCTGTTTCAAGTGTGGCAAGGAAGGGCACTGGGCAAATGATTGCTCCGTTCCTTCATCCAACACTTATGCTGGTTCTGGAGGCAAGTCTACTTCACCAGGCACTTGCTATAAATGTGGAAAGCCTGGTCACTGGGCTAGGGAGTGCCCTCAATAGGTTAGTCTCTGCATGTGACAGTTATCACTGGCAGTCAGAAACTTATCTGAAGCTTTTAGTTTGCTTTTATTCAAAATGGGAAAATAGCACTACATTCCATAGTTATGGTTCAGCCTAAGATTACTTTTGGACAGCTCTTGTATCTGACTGAAAACTTTTGTAGTCCAGAGTAAAAAAATGAAGATGTGCAGCCGTTGGCTTCTTTTGTCCATTCTTCCTCTTATGTCAATCCATCTTCTTTCTCATTTTGCACAAGCCATGAATGTGAGTAGGGTATGCCAGTGGCATAGTAAATAGGTGACGATAAGGTTATTCTTATTCTTATTTTTTGCCAACATAATGTTTGATTATTGCTAGAGCGAGAATCGAAATTTCCCTTCATTTGTTTAGAAACATCACTATTGCAATTACTGGGAAACAGATCCTGAAGTTCAACCAGAGAAAAACTATACAGCACTTCTGGTGTAATACTATAATTTACATATCGCCCAACTAGAAACAGGTCGCTTTTACAATGCTTTTATGAGATTCAAGTAAAATTATGTAAAAAACTTCAGATATGGGAATCCATCTCTGTGCTCATCCTGACATTGTTCAAACCTACACAGAACAGATAAGACAAGGATGTCACATAGTGAAGAGATTACAAATTGACTGATGTTGTCTTCAACTATCGCCAAATTACGACAGGGAATGAAACAAATTACTAAGAAACAGTAAGCGTGAGTACACATAAAAGAAGCATAGTACTTCAAGCACTATGGAATTCGCTTAGTAAAAATGTGATTCTCTTACATACATGTATGTCCTCGTTGACATGTAAGTAACAAATTAAACCTTTAATCTACTCGTTTGTTACAGAAACTCTTCTTTGTTGTCTGAAACTAAAAATGTAACTCAGGTTTTTATATTATAGTAAGCAATTTCCTCAAAAGCAGTATAAAAACGAAGGTGAGTGTATATGATTGAATCAACCATTGGTAATAACTGCTAACTATCAAATAAGCCAAAAATACCTGTAGAGTGGCAGCTACTTTCCACTCTGTTAAGAGAATAGATGAAAAGACAAACAAAACAAAAGTATGATCCGGAAATAACGATCGCCAATCTTAGCTTTAGTATTTTTCATTCTGTTTCTCCGTCCTCCTCTCCAGCAACACTATCGGGTCGATCCTCATCAGGAGCTTCAACTGGATTTTCATCATTAATATCACCTAGATTCTCATCATTAATATCACCTAGATTCTCAACATAAACCTGGGAGCTCACCACCTGTCCTGCCAAGTCTTTATGTTTTAGATTGCCTGCCATAACAAAGAGAGAGATTATAACTAACAATATCCTGGAAACCAAGTTTGTACGAGCAAAACATGGAGGAATTTTTTGGGTATAAATAGAAGCAAGGATCAGGATGTTTACTCAGAAAGGAACCATTAATGTATTACATACCCATCCAGAAAGTGGATCCATTTGAAGTTGTGTGGAGAAGAGCTTTGACACGGAACAAGAAGCGTTCCATGGATCTCTTAGTGGTAGGTATTTTACTAGTGATAACAGTTTGTTTCAAACCCTTGCATACAAAATCAAACAAAACGGGATAATAGTGAGAAAATATTTAAGAGCTATAAATAGGTTGAAAAGTCTAAACTAACCTTTGCTTCAGAACATAGGGTCTGTACCATTCTTGTTGCCTTCTGAAGCTCTGTCACCTAATCCATCAGATGAGAATAATGGGGACTTAGGTGCAGTTTAGAGAATGCTTATGAACAGCTAGCGTGGAAAGAGCAAAATGATCTTACCAACTTGAGTATGAGCTCATTGTGCATTTGAAAGTGAGCTTGCAAGAAGTCGAAAACTGGAGAGCATGTAAATTTCAGTACCTCAAATAGGTTGCACTAGTTGCTAGAAGTGTCAAGAATTTAATTTTAAACATATACCTTTTATGAATGAATCAACAAACTTCCCACCATACTTGACGGCCATGGCATGCACAGTTATCTGTACAGTGAAATCAACATGTTTGGCATTCTCACAAACAATGCCATTCGAGATTTGAAAATAAAAATAGAAATATGCTAGTGTATGGAACTCTGCTTCTGTTACCTTGTCATGAACCCTGCACATGTTAACTAATGACACAACCACATGCACAGATTGCTGAAGTTTGTTTATAAGCTTTTCAACAGCTTCAAGCGGAATGCCGATTCTGTTTTTCTCCATGAGAACACCTTCCTTGACCTTCCAATGAGACCACGAATAAAGAACTTGTGTGTTAACCAAATAGATTTTCTATATCACATTTACAATAATCACTAGCTCACCAATTTGTTAAGAATAGAGAGGTTCTCTTCATGCTGCACAAAAAACACTTTTCTGTAAACATCTAATATGAGAACATAACCATTATAAGTCATAAAGGACATAGACAAAGTTGCCTTACTAGTACGCGGTACCATGCAACAAATGTTGCAGAGCATAGAGTCGGATAACCATGATGATCATTTTCCATAGCTTGCAATCGAGAAACCTATCAAAAAGAAACTTTTCAGAAGAATGCAATGCATATTTTGAGGATGTGAATGCAAGTACTTTCCTGCGAACACTTCATTAAATGAGATTATGAGGATTTCTCTGATTATGCTCCTCGTTGGCTGCGTGTTGAATGTGACGCTTCCATGTTTAAGGAAATGTACACTTCAAAATGTACACTTCTCTCTTTTTTGCGCTGGCCCCTATTTTCATGTATTAGGTCTGCATGCCAAATTTTCTTCTTCTTTTTGATGATATTTTTACTTCCTAAGGGGCTAACTGGGAACAACTAGTTTTGTGGATCAAATTGATCTACATACTTTATACCTAAAGATGACAGATTTAGTAGAGTAATTGTTGTTTTTATTCACAATCTTCCATGCAAGGTGATAAGTTTCAAGTTGCCAACCAGCTTCTCAAGGATGCCATACAAAGATCATGACTATAAGGGCACAATGTATTCAAATTATAATTTCAGCACAATGCAAAAACTCTAAACTCAAGTTGTTCACCTGAGGCAAAATAGAGCCAGCAAAATGTTCCAGCAGATCAGGAGTGGACTCACTATTTCCCAAGTATATACGTAATATCTTTTGTACCGTTTCTCCCTGTATACATCAGAAATTAAGTTCAACGCTATCTGTCATGTGCCACAGTGCTCCATTGCAATGAAAAAAGAGCTTAAGATAATGAAGCAAAAGGTCTTACTTTGCTCTTCCAACCGTTCTCAAGATTCTCACAATTCCAGTTATGCCTTAACAGCTTCTCTGCAGAAGTTCCAAGTCTACGGCGCAATGTAGAGAAGGCCCCTTGAACTAAATCAGAGTTTGTGTCCTTACCATTTCCCTTCCTTGACATATCAAGTACTTTTTGGATTGAATTTACAACTGATTCCAAGGCAAGGAGAGATTCGGCAGCCAGAATAAAAGAAAATGAACAAGCTGCAGGTAGAGGATGACATGACAATAACACAGGAAACAATTACAGCAGCAGAATAACCATATGAGCATCATGACTAACAACAAGGAAACAAGTAAAATACCTATGTCCAAAACACCTTCTACAAACGCATAAGCACCGCAATATAAGTACTCAATGGTTCCAGGCAAAGGGTGAGGTTGTATGCCTGAAAATAGACTTTCTGGTGTTTTAATGGGCTGGAAGACTTCTAACAAATTTGTGAGAGCTGATTTGTCTCTCTGAATATCGGGAAGATCTAGCATCTGGAGACAGGAAACCGCATATGTATATACATTAGAATAATGAACTGTTCAGTGTATATTCAGCAGCATAGGAATACGAGACAGGTTAAGGAATAGAGAGAACCAAAGTTCACCTTACTGAAACATTGGAGTATTTCTTTACAGGCTGAAGTAGAAACTAATGACTGTGAAAGCACAATGTTGGGAATATCTGGATTTCGAGAAGATGCGGATTGAACTTCCCAATGTTTTTGACAGGTTTCAGCACCTACAAAATATATATCCTATTATTACAGATGCGTAGAAATAGTTACTAGTATTCGTTAAACCACGTTTGAAACTAGTAGCTTACCGTTTTCAAGGATACAAATTGCGCTATTAAAATGGCTTTTGAGACATGGAAGAATAGGTATAATTCCGCTCAAGAATTCATCCTTTGTCATCCGGCTGAACCCAGTTGGGACACTAGAGCTTCTTCCAAATGCTTGTCGGCCAGCAGTGAAGCAATCCAAATTGTAGTGCAGATCACGCAAAAGGTACAGATGTAGGGGTAGCTGGCACGTGGAATAACAAGTTTTACAAATTTAATAAATTATTCAACTAGTTAAATGCAATTATCACAGGTTATGATATGCAAAATATCAACAGGTTACCTCAGCTGCAGGATCAGAGCAACATGAATCCCGATTCTGCATTAAATATAACATTTGCCGAGTTAAAATTTACTTCGTACCCTTTAAGACAAAAAAAGCTCTCCTTTCTGAACTCTACATACCAAACATTTTACAGGTTAAACCTTATCATTCTCACTCCTATCTTTAATTCGGAGTACATGAACCCTTTCGCAAGAAAACTTGACAAGAACGATTATAATGTTCTTAGTATTATAAACAAGAGTACACACCTCTGTATAAGTCAAGATGGCCATACATTGAACAAGAAGAGGCCTGAATTTGAATCTCTGTGTTCCCAATTCTTTGGGAACTGCAGAAACTTCTACTGTCTCTACCTCAGTAGTACTGGTATGATGATCAGCTGACCCAGATGCCTTTTCACAAGGAGATAAAGAAGTGCCCTCATTTTCTTGCTCCTGGCTTGTCAAAGCTCCTGCTTTTCTCAACACATCTACTATGGTGGGCTGCCGGAGGTTAGAGTTAGAATCCGAATTCTTTGATGTCTTAGAGTTCTTTTTATGTTTGATCTTCCCATTTATATCTGAGCTGCCACGTTTTTTCTTCTGCTCGGTTTTATTTTGTAAGAGCGCAATATGGTTAGGTTGGTTTGAGAGTGATGACCCATCCACATGAAAATGAACAAGAGGTAAAGATAGAGGGAACTCTCTGAGAGAATAATTTAATAAGCTTTCCAAAAGTCTGCATTTAGAATGTTATCATCAGTAGAAAGAGGAAATAAAAATAATACTTGATGACTATGCGCTACAAAATACCTAGTTATAATAACATGAGCAAAATTACAGTTATTGACAAGATATCATGTTTATTTGCCTCAAGTTCAGGCTTGAGCACAACTTTCAACGGGACTAACCCTGTAGTGAAGGCCTGGTCTAGCCTGCCAAAAGTTTCATCACTTCCCATTATTTTGTATAGAGGATACCAACGCTATTTACATATTATAAGAGAAGAGGTTGATTATATACGTGTGCATGACATCAAGGAAAGGAATATAGAGAACATACACAAGGTTCCTTAAACGCTTCAACAGCTTTGCAGTTATATCCTGCCTTGTGGTCTGACTTATACATGCAAATCTTCCGGTAACTTGTGTTGAAAAGGCATTAAGCTACATGCAGCAGCACAAAACACAATTTATATGGAATAGTTCTGAGATAAACAACTAAAATCATCAATGTAAAATTTAATTGCTTACTAGTTCCCGTATCCAATTAGCTGCATAATAGACAGAGAGGCACACAACTTGCTTTTGCTTTGCTGTTAGTGACTGCCAAGCTACTCTGTTGAAGTACTGTCATTAGACAGACGAAATACATGTCAGCACACAGATAATGTCAAACAATCTGGACACACCAACCCAAGTACAGAGCAAATTCATTTGGCCAAAAATTAATGGTAATTAAATATCAAAACCTATATTATATTTTAAAAAATAGCGAGATCTAACTTTTTGTACGTTGGATGTATGACGTAAAGATAGGATGTTGGGAATGTTTTAAGATATTTAGTAAAAGTTTACTGAAAGTTTAACATATAAAAGAAACTCAACTAAAAAAATCCCTTCAACTCTTCTGGCATAAAATGTTTTTTTTCACGAAACTAGAAGGCATGGAGACCTAAATAAAAGAGCTCTCCCCTTCATCTCAGAAAAACAAGCGGCATATATAAGGTATTTACCTGGAAACTAATATGAGCAGAGATTAGAGAAAGAGAAGAGCCTGAATGGAGTACGGAACTCCAAATGAGTCTGAATGGAATATGGAATTCAAAAATGCATCGTACAGTCTCACCTTAGCAGAAGGAAGGTGTATAGGACATCCAAGCAGTGCATCAATTCCTCCCAGAGATCCTTGATTCGTCAATTTCTCAATCTGATAGTCAATGACATTAAACATTGGTTCCGTCACTTATGAATTTTAAGTAGGGAAAACTTCATAAAACACCCCGAAGTATACCGGTTTTACATGGCGCAACCGTGAAGAAAAACCTGTGCCATGTTGTAACTGTAATTAGTTTTCTGCTTACGTTGATGTTAAAAACAGATGAAAAAGTGATGATTGTTCATTATGTGATGGTCACGTGCGAGACAGATTTTTTATAATGCCCGAAGTACCCTCACTTACACATGCCACAACAGTCAAACTTGAAATTTTGACATCGGGGGCATATGAGTCTTTTCTTACTTGTTTTGGACGGGAAGTTAGACAACGCCAACAGAAATTAATTACAGTTACAACATGGCACAACTTTTTCTTCACAATTACAACATGCAAAAACCGTATACTTCAGGGAAGTTTTATGGAGTTTTCCTTTCTAAGTATCCATAGGATTATGTACTTACAGCAGATAATATAAGAAAGTTAGCTGGAAGAGTTTGCAAAGACGCCACCCTGAACACAGAAAAATGTTAACCTTAGTAGTTGCAAAAATGCAAGAAAAGTATAAATAGCTTGTTCAGTAAGAATGACAACGTGCAAGTCACATTACCGAAGAGAAGAGGAAGCCAACTGTAATATGTTCAGACAAATAGGAGATATATCACCATCCAAATTCATCCAGAGTTGTCCTACAAAATTTAGAAATAGTTTACTGTAGCCTGATTGATTTCACAAACACCTTCAAGTGCACCAGAAAGCAGGAAAGCATATCATAACTGTAAACTCACCTTCTAAACCACAATATGTGTTGTTAACTGTCAACTGCCCACCTTCAAGATCAGATAGGAAAATAGATTCAAACTCTCCAACATGTTTGCCAATCCTACAATATAAACGCATTGTTCTTCAATTAAACTAGACTTTTCTGTGGTACCATCCTTAAAGGAAAGCTTACCAACAACAGTTATAGGTATCAAGTGGTTGAAAACTCACCATTCCATAACTGCTGGCTGGAGAGTTCTATGCTCTAGCACTGCAGTTAGTTCATCATAAAAGAGGATTAATGGTAAGGGAAACTGTTTACAACAGTCCAGAGACATTGTCAGGAGCTCCAAAGCCTCCTCACAAGTTGATTTCTGTAGAAATAAGATATGAAAATGGTGAATGAATATGTAAATAAAAATGTATTAACTTTATTTTTGGATTCTAATGAAGCAAACATATGCTATAACATGTAATAAAGTATATGTATCTAATAACTGAATCTTCTAAGAGCCATTTGGATTTTGTCATTTTGAAACCAGTATAGATCACAGTTCAGACGTTATAGCTTTCCTACAAACTATTTAATCTTATCTTTACCACATCCCAGTATGAGTATTACATAAAATTAAAAAAGCCAAAAAGTTACTTTTGAAATATTGTCATCTTTTAAGCACGAAGAGTACAATTTGTAAGTGCCATGCGCCCAAGTGAGACTGCACATTTATGTACATGCATGCATATAAGCAAGGAAGACCTTAAAATAATATTATTAGTACCAACCATGGAAGATCTAAAATTGAAAGGACTCTGGCACAAACCTGAGAAGGGGGTTGATGGGTAGCATTATTTGCATCCCCTATGCACGATACTATCTTTAGAGTGCCAATTAGACCCATCTGCTTGTACTTCAGATCTGGATGGCTGACCTGCACAATAGAAAGGAAGCAACAAAATAGCGAATTTGCTTATCACCAGAAATTATATATACACAATATAATAAAAAATTAACGCAGGACTAAGAGTTTCACTTGATATGATCGGAACATCAATGTTAGAGATTCTTCAAATAAAAAGACAGTTAAGGATCCACTACACCTGCTTTCGTACTATCATCAAAAGTTCGTTTGTAATTGAAGATCCAAAAGAATTTACATAAGATCTAGCTGAAAGTGCCAGATGGCTGAACATGTCATAGACCTGTACGGTGTGAAGAATCAAATGAAAGGAAAATATCACACTTAGTTTTAATGCCTGCAACAATATAAAGACAGTAGACAACCTACCTTGCGCAGATTTTCAACACTAAACCCTTCCAGATAATCCAGGATACCTGTGTGAATGAACAAATAAGACAGCAATATGTTTATCAATTACAGTTAATCAACATGTATAAAAAAAAAAAGTGAGTACAATACCACTTATATTAGATGAAAGTGGAATCAAATCTTCTGCATGTTTGGATGCTAGTAAAGCCATGGTGTCCAAAGCAGAACCCACTTCAAAACTAACACCAGAACCCACATGAGTAACTAATGCTCCAAGCACCTGTATAAGAAACACATTAAGGAGTTCCAGTAAAGCATGGTTTCTTAAGACCTTATAAGAGATGGAAAAAAATTGAACGTACAACTTACTTCCTGTCTCGAATAGGTATCAATAAACTCTTGAAACAAAGATACATATAAGTGCATTCCAAACTCCCTCACTTTTTGTTCTTTGCATGCCAGCAAAAACTCCGTCAAAGAGAGAAATGAAGAGAAATACTCCTAGCAAAAAGTAACAGTAAGAATAAAAATCATCAAAATAAATTGATTTCATCTTCATAACAATAGTCATACACCACACCTGAACCAATTCCTTGTTTCCGCAGATACAATGGTCAAACAAAACTTCCTGGATACACTCTTCAATGATCTTTTTCTTGAAGATCTTTTCAATTGCCTTTTGCAGAGACTGGCCATTCATGTATATGAGCATAAGCAACCAGATGTCAATGACTTTGTGATCCTGAGGTTTGTCAAGGCTATTCAATT
The DNA here is from genome assembly GCA_036897745.1 of Erodium moschatum. Classification (NCBI taxonomy): domain Eukaryota; kingdom Viridiplantae; phylum Streptophyta; class Magnoliopsida; order Geraniales; family Geraniaceae; genus Erodium; species Erodium moschatum. The sequence goes on along the minus strand of JAYMSV010001140.1, from coordinate 2,518 downwards.
CTTTCAAAATTTCCTGGCAAAGTATCTACAGAAAAAAAAATTAAGTTAGAGAAGCACATAGGTAATTAAGCAAACAAAGGAATAAAGAACCTACATTCTTAAATCGAAGACTTGATCTCAATGCATCAAGAATGGAGGCCTCTGAATTATCCACAGATGCCTTTCCTTTTAGTTTACTGTGTTGTACTGAGCGAGCTTTTGATCCTCCAACAAATTTCAATTGATGACGTATCTGTGAGATTATTCTACGAGCATTGGCTGGTGTTGCTGAAAGCAGTAAGAATCTTAGTAGATATGGCACATGCTCCACATCAATCGTCCTAATGCATGACAATGCTGTGGTAACGACCTTCATATTGAACAAATGAATTAATCTTAGATATATATTATATGAAAATGTTCACCACATTTTGATGCTGCGGGAAAGGACAAAATATCAGAATTCCACAGGCTGATGACATGAATTTGGAGAAACAAAGACCCAAGTCAATTAGGCTAAACAGCTGTGTTAGGCTTAGACACATATACGGGGTTAATGAGGCACAAAGTTTTCAGCATCAAAAGATTTATTGAGAACTACTACTAATACAGAAGAAGTGTGATCAAAGTTTGAACACTGAAGTTATGTTTGTCTGAATCCTGAGGATAAGCAAGCTTCAACAGATCAAGCATGATAAGTTACTAGAATAAATAGCTTAATGATTTCTTTGAGAACATTACAAATAAAGAAGTTTTTAAACATGATGTAGATTAAAGAGAAAAACAGAAACCTGCTCTTGTGACTGCTCATCCAAATTAAGGTTAGAAAATGAGTCGAGAACAGGTACAATAATTGATGAATCCTCTTGCAACATTTGCTCTAGAGAATCAACCACGGTCTTATTGTTTTGATCACCTATTATCTCAGGGAGCGACCCAATAATCTCTTTCTTTAAATGCAAAGGGCAAATAGACAGGACTTGCATCAGTTTATCAGTGAAGGTACTGGGGTCAACAATAAAATCAAGCCACCGAAAGTGGTTGATAATAAGCCTGGCAACATCCTCTTCAAGTGGCAATGACGTTCCAGAACACTCTGAATTCACATCAAAATACTCTGGAAGTTTCGCTAGTAGCAGATCCTGAATGTCCAGTTGGATGGAAGGTACCAATAGAAGATGCCGAACTAAGCTATCATTTCTTGTTGAACTGAAACCGTCACGATTAGAAGCTGCGAGAACCCTATCAGAGAAATACATGTTTATAACACTGCCCAGATTCTCAGGAAACTAGATACAGACAATTCATAAAATTTCAAACTTCTACCCTTACTCATTTCAAAAGTTATATTAGAAGAAAAATAGAAGATATATATCTCAAAATTAAGCCATAAACAAAATTACTAAGTTCAATTAACTATCAAATTCAGCAGACCGGGCAATTGAGGACAAGTAGAATGGTGGAGTGATACGAAGAAGCTAAAATTCGAGACAAGAAAAATCACTAATCTTCCACATTTGGCTTCTTTCCATTGCCTGCCTTAATTTTCCCAGCAACCAAACAAACATCAAATTATTCAAACAGACAACCAAACTGAGCCGAGAGTAAGACTAATAAAGCCACAGTTCAATGGGTTACTTATTTTCATTATCAACTACAGAAAGCACAAAGTATACACAAATAAACCTAAAATAAGTTAATTCCTTAATTTTCTAGTACAATTTTAAGAAATTGAGCCAAATTAAACTTACCGGAGTAGGTTCTGCGGAGAAGCAATGTAGGAAGAGAAGCTGGAGAGAAAATCTGAGCGGAGCGTGCTGCTATCGTGACCGGAGAAGAGACGGTGGAGGTGGCGACGGAGCTTGTGTGGATCGGAGGGCAGGCAGGGCGGTCCCGCGGGATTGACGAGCGTGCAGCCAGCTTCAGCTAGAACTGACACCATCTTTTCGAACTTCTCTTCATCAGTCGATACAGACGGCGGAGGAGGCGGTTGCCTGGGGGGGGGGGTGGCGCGGGACCGGGGGCGGTTGCTGCGGCGGTGGTTCGGCAGCGACGGAGGCGGCAGTTGCGGAGGGTTTGGGGATTTTGGGAGGGAACGGAGGGACAAACGAGGAGGAGGATGGGCGTTTCCGAGAGGAGAGCTTGTTGCGTAGGAGCACCATCGGTGCTTCAGGTTCAACTGAGACTGAGAGTTCACGGAGAGGCAAAATGGAACTTTCCGATTTATTGGAACCGTGTAAATAGAGTGAGAAAGGGCGCGAATTTGCATAAAACTCAGTCTCTAGGTAGGTTGACGTACACGTACCATTGACTCACTTTTTTACGACATGTCGTTTTATGAACATAATCTCTCTCCTCTCCCCTCTTCTAGGTAAAATAAGTTTTGTTTTTTTTGAACGTGAACATTCATTAATATCAGATAAACTTTACATATCATACCATACGCATCGAAACATGTAAGCGTTGTATTCATTAGTCGTTTTCGAGAATCCGAGAGACGATTACCGAGATAAATAACTCTTGAACAAGGCGACGCAGC
>JAYMSV010001139.1:0-13766 GCA_036897745.1 Erodium moschatum | reverse complement strand
AATAAATAAAACAGATAAAATAAAACAAACACACTCGATTAGTCTGATCCATAATCGAGATAAAGGTCGAGGAGGGTGCATTGGTGGAGGCCAGGGAGGAGGATGCGCCGATGGCAGTTTCAGAGGCGATGGCTGCTTCAGAAACGACTTTAGAGACGGCGGCAACGACTTCATAGACGGCGGGGGTCGATCATAAGAAATGGTTCGATACCGCCGAATTTGGGATTTGCTGGTGGAGGTTGATCGTTTGGGGATTTCTGGTATTACGCCATGAAGACGAGATAGGACGGCGCCGCCGTGGGGCTGCCGCCACCCCTGCTAATGGTCTTCAAACCCTATGAGAGAAAGTATACGCATACGCGGAAAAAAAAAATTACACAAAAATACCTTAAACTATACTATTCTCTACGAACGACCGGTCAAACCGGTTTATCTAATTTGTAATTCATCTACGAGGTCCGTTGGTGGGTCCCAACGTCAACACCCCACAGGCCCACACTACTAGATAGCTCTCTCCGTTACCGTCACTCCTTAAAACCGTTATAAATACGACGTTTCCATTCTCATCTTTACCCGCTCTCACCTTCAATCGCAGCACTACTACAATTCTCTTCACTTTCGGCTCATCACTGCAGTAGAGATATTTTCTGTTTGTTTCCCGAGAAACTCCTTCATCGTCTTCGACCATCAGAACTCCTATCGCTCTTTGTTGCAAGTCCTTTCGAAACCTCCGTTCGTTCACCGTAGAATCACCTTTCCTTAGTTCGGAGGTAATCTGATCTCTCATCTTTTTTAATTTTGCGATCAATCTCGAGCTCAGCTCATCAATTTGTGTGTACTGTTCTTGTTTGTAATCTAATTACGGTTCTAATTAACCTGATTTATTTTTTATTATTCATCTTCCTCGTCGATTCGATCATTTCCGGTCGATTATTACCAGCGGTAAGTTTTTTTTGATGTTTCTGATAAAGCGAAACCTAAAATTATAGGATAATGGCGCAATTTCAGAACGACGATCTCGAGTACGATCTCGACGGCTATTACGATATGGCCGGTTTCGAGGAAGAAGACGCGTTCTCCGAATCCGGCACTCCGAGGAGGGCCGGTGATGTTGTTGATTCCGATTGCGATGACGACTTCGTAGAAATGGTATATATGAGTGTTTGATTTGATCTTTCCAGTGAGTTTTGTGTTAGATTGGATGATTTATATGTTGTGTTGTGGCTTCTGCTTCACAGAACCAGTGTAAGACTGATACATCTGCTCTAGAAGCTAGAAATGGTAAAGACATCCAGGGAATTCCATGGGAGAGGCTCAATTTCTGTAGAGAACAGTATCGCGAGAACAGGCTGAAGCAGTATAAGAACTATGAGAACCTTCCTCGTCCTAGGGGGAAGCTGGAGATGGTTAGTTTTCAATTTCATGTGGTTCTGCTCACTGTGAATCTAAACATCTGGGTTTTGAATATGGGGTTTATGTTTTTTGTTAGTTGTCGAATTGGGATAGTTTGAAAGATTAGATAGTTCATACTTGTGTTGAGATAGGTTGCTTGTTTGTCTGGAGTATTCCAAGCTGGAGATGGTTAGTTTTCAATTTCATGAGGATCTGCACAGTGTGTATCTAAACATCTGGATTTTGAATATGGGGTTTATGTTTTTGTTAGTTGGTGAATTGGGGTAGTTTGAAAGATTAGATAGTTTATATTTGAACTGTGATAGGTTGCTTGTTTGTCTAGAGTATTCCAAACTTATTTTATTGCCTTTGTATTAAAATATTAGAGAAATGGTGTTTCCTTGCTGATTTCTGTGTTTTTTAATAATCTAGTACTCCCACATTTATGTGCTTTGAGAGAATGGATTTGCCCTGACAAAGGCCTGCATTTTTGTCATTTTTCAAGTTTTCAAACATTTTGATCATCTGTGTTATCTGATCAAGTGGGTTTAATTGAAAGACTAGGATTGTCTTATGAACCTAATAGTTTCAGGCCTCTTTCTCCATATACTTCAGTTTATTTGGCTGTACCCCCTTAGGTGTCTTGAAGATGGATGCCTTTTCTGATTGGTTGCTGAATTGTTTTGTTCTGGCAGGAGGGCATGGAAGTTGAGAAGGGGAAGACCTTTTATGATTTTCAGTTCAATACAAGGCTCGTCAAATCAACAATTGTTCATTTTCAGGTAGAGACTATTCATTGTTCTCATGTTTTATGCAACTTCCTCATTCAGAGCTCTGTCAAGCAGTGATTTTCATGTTCGTTATGGCTTTCCAATTTCTCTAGGTCTGATAACTAAAGTGAAACCTTAAGTAAAAATCCTTACTGACTATAACTAGTTACTTCTGAAGAGTTAGATCTTGCCCTTCTGGTTTTCTATTATCCTCATTGGTCCTGTGGTGCTGTGAAGGTGTAATCTAGTCAATTTAATTAAGAATACCAAAATTTATAAATTTTATTAACTATTGTTTGTTGCTTCTTACAAGTTTGGTTATGTATTGTTATTTTCGTTCTGTCTTACATGTATCGTCCTGCAGGTGTTGTTGTAAGTGTGTACTTTAATGAATGCTATGAAAGGCTTGCAACTCATTCATACTTTGGGAGTGTGGAGCATAAAGTTGTTTTCCTTAGTTATATTTCAATAGATCACCCAATTGATTTAAGAAGAGTAAGCACTCATCTTTCAGTAGATCATCCACTATTTCTTCACCTTTTGTTATCATCTCTTCTGGTTGTGTAGGGCTAAGATGCCCCTACCACCTAGCATGAAGCTAGGTTGCATTCATTGGGTATTTTTGTGCAGATTATGACTGAGGCCTTTATACTGGGCTTGTTACTATTGCACTTGTTTAAATAAAATAGTAGTCCATTGCGAAGATACAATTCTGATGTGTTGGGGTGGGGTATTCTTGCCAAGTTACGTGTATGGGCACATCTTGGCTATAGTCTGATGGGATTACCGAGCTTTCTCAAAGGCTATATTAATCTTGTCTGACTTCCAGGATTTATATAACAACTCACAGCTATTTAAAGTTTGTCTTGGTTCTAATTACTCCCAGGCTGTGCTGTTTTCCAATTATCTTTGAAGCGTCACTTCGTGTTTTCTGTTTTGCAGCATTGTGATTTTTGGTTGTGAATATATGTTTCAATTGATTGTTGAATATAACTTGCCTTTAACCCCTGTGCCATTTAGAGCTATAATTTCTCTTTATTTCAGTCTTTAAGGCAGGGCGGAGTCATATCTGAGCAGCTGGCGCCATAAGCATACCTATATTCCTTGGTATGATAGGACAGCATTTGAGCGACTGCTTTAGCCATTTATGCCATAAATTTTACTAACATGATCAGGTTACGATTGAGGACTTAGATTAGATTTTGTTGGCTACTCGCAGTTCTTCATGTGATTTCATTATGCTTGACCATTTTTGATGCATCAAGAGACTTTTTTAGATGAAGTTGTATACATCTCTTATGTAGAGTTGATTGCTATTGTAGATATCTTTCAATTATTGTTGTGGTTTTGTCCTGCTCGAAATTCTACAAAGTTTGGGCCTCTTATTGTATTGTATGGAGCTTTTATTTTTAGTATGCTGTCTATGGCATATTTCATTGCATGAAATTAAGCCAGTGGCAGTTTCTTAGTGATTTTTATTTTTTCTTTCTCACTTTTTGAACACCTGATTTGTTTGTTTTTTGCCTGTTTAGCGGGTAAGTTATGAGTCATCTTGTGCTATTCTTTGTTATTCCAGTCCCCTTCACAAACTTTTAGGTGATCTTCTAGTAATCAACATTCTATTGCCCTAATATAATTTGCTTCTAATGAACACTAATTGAGCTAGTCTGATAAGTGTTTTGCCTCTTAGCCGAGTGATCTTGTGCTATCTGTTGTTATTTCATTCCCCTTCACTAACTTTTAGGTGAAGTTATAGTAATCTAACAATCTATTGCTCTAATTATAATTTATTTCTAATCGACTATTGACTTGATTGACCAATGTCCTAATCTTGGAAGGTAGACTAATTTTTCTTTCGTAGACCAGAATACCCAAATTTCTTAGGGCCACTGTTAGATTTAGGGATATGTTCTTCTATATTTGTAAGTTATTCATTTGGGATGTCTCAGATGTGTATTTGATGTTCTAGCCAATTTGGTCTGTGACGCAGCTGAGGAACTTGCTCTGGGCAACTTCAAAGCACGATGTGTACCTCATGCAAAACTTCTCAGTAATGCATTGGTCACCCCTGCTGAAGAGGGGAAAAGAAGTACTTAATGTGGCTAAGCCGATCATACCAGCACTAGTAAGTTCCTCGTCAGACCATAAACCCTTGCAACTTGGATCACTTCACTGTAACCTAAACTCGTGAGCTAATGCTATATTGTACACAGAAACATCCTAGCCTCTCAACCCAGTCGCTCTCAAGAGTGCAGATCAGCACCATGGCTGTGAAAGAGAACTTGATCGTCGCAGGAGGTTTCCACGGGGAGGTCATTTGCAAGGTATGTTCAGTTACACAAGTTCGGGCTTTATATAATTCCACATAGACCCTCGAGCTTCTTTTGTTTCTGATTCTTTGTTATGCTTTTGTTAGTACTTGAACTCGCCTGAAGTTGCATTTTGTACGAAAGTAACTACTGATGAGAACGCTATCACCAATGCTGTGGACATATACAGAGATTCGAAGTAAGAAACCGTTTCTTTTATCTGTTATCAGTTAATGAGTTGGGTGTATGATATTGACTGGTTCTGGTTTCTGTTTCTCTTCTGCAGAGGTTTGTTGAAGGTCATGACCGCGAACAATGACGCTCAAGTTCGGGTTTTTGATGCTGAGAACTTCGCATGCATTAATCGTTTCACGTATCCGTGGTCTGTTAACGTAAGTGATGCTAAATCGCATAGATTGGAACGAACTTCAACTGTTTTGCGGCATCTAAGATGTTTCTAATGTTATTTACAGAATACTTCTGTTAGTCCAGATGGGAAACTGGTCGCCATCCTGGGGGACAATGCTGACTGTTTGGTTACCGATTCCCAGTCCGGAAAAGTAAGTTGAGCATACGATCAAAAAACTTTCTTCGTACCTAGGATTGTAATTCACTTCAGTTCGATTCGTTAATTACGGTTTGAGTTGGCTATAATCGAGTGCGAGCTGAAGGTTAAGCTCGCTTAGGAAACTAAATGAGCTTGAACCGAACTTTTCAAAGCTTGATAGGCTTGTGAGTCAGCTTGTTTAGCATATGGTTAGTTACATATTTCTACTTGCAATAAAAATTAAACTAATCGAGTCGAAGTCTAGTTTGAACAGTTATCTTCGAGTTACTCTAGCCCGGGAGCTATTTCTGTTTCTAGCTGATGAAATGTACCCGATTAGGCCTATTTTGTCTAGGAGAAACCCCTAACGCATCCTTAACGATTGTTGACACCTCTTCTTCATGGAAACGCACCTTTGAACCACGGTTTTCGTTGAATTGTATTGTCTTTCAGGGGTGCTTTTGAAAAAACAGTAAATTAAATAAGAGAAGTTGTCTACTGATTTTGTTACACTTCTACTTGTTGTCAAATTCTGACCTATTATAGCCGTTGCAGGTGACCGGAATACTGAAAGGGCACTCAGACTACTCCTTCTCTTCAGCTTGGCATCCCGACGGGCGGATCCTAGCGACCGGAAACCAGGACACGACCTGCAGGCTATGGGACGTGAGGAACATGTCCGTGCCAGTCACCGTATTAAACGGAAGAATGGGAGCAATCAGAGGCCTGAAGTTCAGCTCCGACGGCCGGTTCATGGCAATGGCAGAACCGGCGGATTTTGTTCACATCTTCGATACCAAGTCCGGGTACGTCGAGTGTCAGGAGATCGACCTGTTCGGAGAGATCGCCGGAATAAGCTTCAGTCCGGACACCGAAGCTTTGTTCGTCGGGGTCGCTGACCGGACCTACGGAAGCTTGATGGAGTTTAAGAGAAAGCATCATAGTTCGTATTTGGAGTGTGTTTTATAGGTGTCGGTTTGAGAAGTGGTAACTTGTATATGTATAGAAAGGGAGCTGGAAGTGGGCTTGGGCTGGCCCGTTGGGCTTAGATGGACTGGGCCGAACTCGTGTCGCTTTCGTCAGAGGAAAATGAGAAGGTGTCGTGCAAGTATCAACGCGGAGACTTCTCGTCCCATAAGATGGGTCGTGGATATATATGTTTTTATTAGAATATATATGAAGGGTTGAGAAACTTGTTTCATTCACACGGACGGAATTGGAATTAAAAAAAAAAATGATGTGTCCGAAATGGTACACATCTACAAAATGTTCCAAATTAGTGTTCAAAGTAATAACACAATTAATTTGGATGATTGAGAGCGATGTATTTAGGACACTGTAGAGGAGTGTGTTACGGAGGATAGGCTTTCGTTTGTTTACTATTTAACCTGACCTTTGTAGATGCTATAGTCATCGGCTTCCGATGGGCTTTCGTCTGTTTACTACTCAACCTAGACTGGCTTCCGTCTTCGTCGTCACAGCCCCCGGTTGGCAGTCGATCTTTTTTATCGACGACTCAAACCAACCTCTGCCACTGCTATTGATAATCAGCTTCCGTTTCCGCTATTGACAACATGCATCTGCCCACTATTGGTAGCTGATCTTTGTTATCGACGACTCAACTCGACCTCAGCCAGTGCTACAGTCGATCAGATTCGTGTCCGTTATTGACAACAGGCCTCCGCCCATTATCGGCAGTCGCCATTTGCTATCGACGATCCAACCCAACCTTTCCCACTGCTACAACCGATAGGCTTCCGTCTCCGCTATCGACAATCGGCCTCTGCCCATTGTTGGCAGTCGGTCTGTGCTATCAAAGACTCATCCCGACCTTCGCCTACTACCATCAGTTGGTCTTTGCTAGCGCTGATCATACTGTCGCAGTCGTCCTCCCTACCAGGAGTGGAACCAAAGAGGGCTAACATATGATAATTGGTCTAGTGGTATAAGTCCTTTATATATTTATAAGGGAACGTAGGTTTGAATCACCACATAAACACCCTAATTTTTCTTTCCAGTTTTTTGTTAGTCTTTCTCTATTGTGGCTATCCCTGAAAAAACTTTCTATTTCCGCCCTAGCTCCCCGCCTTCATAATTAACGACCTATATCGACAACTCCACCTACTACTATCAATAATCGACTCGCTGCAATCGACCTCCGCTGGCTTCGAACATATCGACTAGGCCAACCCCCACTTGCCCTCATAGGTAGCGACATATTTATAGGTAGGGCCACACTGTACTAACAAAATCACCACTCTAGAGCTCTATAATTCAACTTTTGCTGTAAAAAGGAAATTCAAAGAGTGAACCATCGGTGAGGGCAATGTGAAGTTTGACTCGATCCCCTTTACGGAGCATGCAATTAATAGCCCAACCCTTCAATTTTCTTCCTCCAAGTAGGTTTCAATAATCAAGTCATGGACCGTTCAACAAAAAGTCTAAACCTAGCTATAGAGAGGTCCTCCTTTCTCCAAGTTGGCCGGTTGATAAGTTCAACATCTAATTAGTACACTCTAACCAACCACTTTATCAAATTGTTCAACTGTTATGTTATCAGTGGATTACAAGCAGATAAACTATAATCCCGAGTACGGAAAAAGTTCGGGTTATCTATTATTAGTGTAGTGCAATAATGAAGAAGCGGATGAGGGTTCAACCAGTCTGATTTGACTCATACACGTCTTTTTTTCGTCCTGAGATATCCTGACTATACTTAAAGCGTAGTAAAAATGTACCGAGAAATATTTATTTTTCGTATAAAAAATAGGTTAAAAATTCCATCTCACTACTCTAAACTTTTCATATTTCATTTCCACTACCCTAAAAAAATAATTCCTACCTCACTACCCTAAAATTGAGATTTTGACACATTAGTACCTACCCTTAATTTTCTGTCTATTTCTGGATGAAAAATGACCATTTTTTGATCCAAAAATAGACAGAAAATTAACGGTAAGTACTAAATTGCCAAAATCTCAATTTTAGGGTAGTGGGGTGATAATTTTTATTAGGGTAGTGGAAATGGAATATGAAAAGTTTAGGGTAACGAGATGGAATTTAACTTAAAAAATACCGCGAACTTGTCATTTTGTTATATTTTAATAAATTTGTTTCGAAATCAGCTTCGACCTTGAAAATTAAAATTTAAAAAATAATAATTAATTTTTTTAAGAAAAAAACAAATTTTCAGATTCCTTAAATATCCGACTCGAAAATTTGAATTTTTTTTACTTTTAAATAAATAATTTATTTAATAAAAAAAACAAGCTCAGGGTGATTTTTTTTATTTTTCTATTTTTATAATTATCCAAATCTGACCCAATTAGGTTTCATGAAAACTGATATTGGAAAACCCTAAAAGGGAAGTTATTAGTAAAGATTTTCAACTTAAAAGTTACTTATCAAAAAAGAATTCACCATTTTAAAATTGTTTTGCAAATTACCTCGTGTATATGTTTGACATGTCCGTCCCTTCCATCATGTGGTCTCTCGTTAAATGCAAAATTATAATCTCACCACAACTTAATTATACCTTTAAACATAGTTGTTTAGCTTTACACATCTGATCCGTCACCTCTCTTCATTATCTATAACCTATACGCATAAGTCTAATAAATATCACGTATAGGTGTCCAACCCTATCGATAAAGAAAATACGATCAGATGCATATGACTAGATTTTAAAACGATAACTAGACCGGGTTATGCATATATTACACATCTGATATGTCACCGCTCTTCATTATCTATAACCTATACGTGGAAGTCTAATATCATGTATAGGTGTCCAATTCTATTGACAAAAAAACACGACCAGATGCATATAACTCGATTTTATAAAACGATAACCAGACCAGGTTACGATATCCAGAAACAACGATACCAAAAAAAAGTGGGTGGGCATGTGAAAATGTACATGAAAAGTAGAACCAGGTGAGAAAATTGATATCCCCACAAGATCAAAGGAAATATCTTTTGAGTGGTGTAATAATAATGACATGAAACTGCTCTGAAAGCGACCATAGAGATATTGCTTTGGCTTGTTCTTCAATTTTTCTTCGGCTCTCTCCATCGGCCATGACCTGCACTCCCTCCTTTCCAGCTCATCGAGCCCTTGTAACGTTGCTATATGAACACGAGAGCCCGTGACCTTTTGTGTCTTTAGGGTTTAGGTTCACACGTCGCCTAAGAAAGAGGACTAGACTCGTTGTGGTTATCGGGAAAGATGATGTACGAAAGACCTTTGCACGGGTTGTTAGGGATCGGATGGGTCTGCACGCGTGTGACGGGTTGAGAGGATCGTTATGTACGAACAGAGTATGATCTGAAATGTACAAAACTTTTGAAATGGAGTAACAAAGACGATTATTGGGTTGTGAGGGTGTGGAACGACTGCGTAGAAACCGTGTTGAAATATAGGGTTCTAATGTGATATCGAATATTGGATATATGTAACAAAACGATTATTAAGTTGTGAAGATGCGGAGCGAATTCATAATAATGTCTCAAATGGCAGGGTTTTAATATGATACCAGAGACTGGATTTGTGCAACAAAAACGGTTATTGGTTTGTGAGGGTGTGAAACAACTAAAAATTTCCATGACACCATGACGAAGGATAGAGTTTTGGTTACTTGTTATTATGAATGCAAGTTTACGTACTGTAAATTTTGTTTAAAATGAATAGCATGTATCAGGTTGAGTTTCCACGACTAAAATATTAACCATATTAATTGGGTGGGCTCTAACCGTTATAAGAATCCCCTTATTCTTATATTTTTTGATGTGGGTTTAATTTCAACACTCACCTCATGTGTAAGACCGAACATTTACATATGGGTCATAACAAAAATGGACATTTGCGTATAGACCGAAGACTGCATGGTGGAGGTGACAAACGGACCATGGGTCGAACCATTACTGATATTATGTAAATTTGTTTAAAACTGGTCACTTATATCATGGCTAATTTTCACAACTAAAAAGTCAACCTTATTTATTGAGTATGACCTTAATCTTTATAAATAGTTCTTTATTTTTATATTATTTTCGATATTGATATAATTTCTCCATGTAAAGAAAATAATATTAATTTCGCATGTACTTGATGTGCGATAATAGTCTCACATCTACAAACATGTGTGTTATAATATTATTATTCGATAAACACAACAAAACTTCCATCCATTTGCTCGTATTTTTTTTTATACAGATAAACGATAAACGACTTAATATTATAAATTGAAAATGATGAAAGATAGATAACTACCAAAAACCAAAATAAGAGTACTGAAAATGAAATGTTGACAGAAGTAAAGTGCAATAAAAAAAATATGACTCATTGAACCGAACTGCTTCGCTGATACGTTCAGAAGGGAGTGCTACGGTAACGTCGAGAGACACCGATACAACAAATCTGACCTGGAAGCTAGGGTTGAGCGGACCCATTTCCGAAGGGGAACTGTGGTGGACTGGATACCCCTCCAGAATTCTAGCTTGCGTCGTCCTCCCTGAAGTGATAATAGTATGGCTGCTTAACGCAAAATGCTGATCCCCGAGAAGATAGAAGTGAATCTTGTCTTGACGACTATAATTGGCCACGAGGAGACCACGACGCAAACCATCCTATAACTCGGGCTTAATGGAAAACTACGCATTTTGCCTAATTTTATGCAAATTTACGCTATAAGGTCTTGAAACCTAATTTAAAGACAACTAAATATGTAATAATAGTTACGTGCTATACTTTTTTTTCCAGGACTTGGAAGTGAGAAACAACATTAAAATGGGCATGTTAGTCCGCGACACTTGCGTGCAAGTCTCAGAGTTTGGTCCACCTCAAAGGACGCACAACTTGTACTATTACTGTTTTTGTTTTGGTCAATACCACATGTATTTTGAATTTAAAGGAAAAATAATTGAGCAATTGCAAGTTCCAATAATATTAGTATATAGATATTTGGAGAAATCTCAATAATATACCTTTGAATAAGTTTTTAGTATACACGTGGTTTTCTCTTTCTTTTTTTCAAAATCGTGTTTATGCTATTCGTTTATCATCAGAAAACGACGGGTTCTGTTAATTTTAATATTTATATGGAAATTTGATAAATCTCTAGAATATATATATCCGTATCTGTAACCCTAAAAAACCCCTCTCGGAACTCTAAACCCTAAAAATTCTTGTTTTTTGTCAGAGAGAAATTAATATAAGGGAATCATATTTGAGCCTATTATACCTTTACCCACACCTGCTCTCAAACACGTGTAGTGGGATTCAGACATACGACCTCACAAAAAGATGAGACCGCAAGGAAGTTCCTCACCATCAGACAAATTCAAATGGACGCTTATTGCTTTTCCAACTAACTACAATTTAGGGTTTGTTAGGGTTTCAGCAAGGGCTTTTAGGGGTACGGGTATTTTATGTATTTATGAACTTTTTAATAAAATTAACAGAAACCGTCGTTTTATGATTATAAAATGTATAATTTTTTTTTTGGAAAAAAAAGGTCAAGAGTACACGTTTCATACTGAAAATTGTCATTTCGATAACAAATTATTGAAGTTTTCTGTGTAATGAAAATGATTATATCTCAGTTCATAAATATCGAATAACATACAATGAACCATCCCTTCTATAAGAGTACCAGAGTAGTGTTCTTGTTTAAGTGTGTACATTATTGATTTTATCTTAAGAGGCACTACAATACAAATAATTAATTAAGTCCTAGTGGGTTTAGCAAATAGCAAGCATGGCATTATAAATTAATTTATAGCAGGATAATCATGATCCTTTTGTGATTTCACCCTGTAATTAAGATCAAGGATCTATAGTTAAGATCCTACTCTACCCTTATAGTCAATTGCGGCCGATATTTTATTTCGTGGTACTTATCTTTTTCTTTGTTATCATGTAATATTACACGCTGTAAGAAAAAGAATAGTTGATGTTGGATAGAAAATACTAGCATGGAGTATGGATAATAGGTCTTTATTTTGGGAAGAAACATGTGTATTTCATTACTCAAAATCAATGGCCAGCAACCCCAGAAGAGGTTATGACAATCTTGTCGGATCCCAAACTACAGACTCCCACTCCCTAGCGTGTCTAGCCAAAGCATTGTCAACACCGTTAGCATCCTTACGGGCATGGATCACCCTGAAACCCGGACGCTCATTAAGGATTTTACGATCATCAATAATTAACCCCAACGGGGTTAGTAAACGATTAGAACTATTAATAGCTAAAACAAACCCCCAAACAATCTGACTCTATTATCCCTTTCTCCCATCCTTGATGACCGATCCACGGCAAGGCTCTACGGATAGTCAAAGCTTCGATAATCTCCGGTTCTTGAATCCCTTCGAACACCAAACACTGAACTCCGTGAACCACACCGTGTTCATCCCTACACACCATTCATCCCCCTCCGTTAAACCCTGCAAAATACGCCCCTTCCGTATTCACTTTCAACTCCCCACCTCCAATCGCCTCTATTTTTCTTGAATCACCCCCGACTGACCTCGGGTAGGGGACCTTTCTTGTGCATCCCTCCACTCGGCCCACAACGTCATACCAAACATGTAGATCCGAAGAAGTTGTTCATTGATCAGCGTGTTTTACTCTGTAGATTCGGGAGATGCTCCCTTCAGCTCATTTCGGAACTCTCTTGTTATCGTCTGGGGTTTACAATCCCTTTCCCGCCCCTTGTTGGAGTACACCTCTTTCACTAAAATTTGATTTTATAAAAAAATTAAATATATTATCCATAAATATTAGGGATAATTGTACTTAAATATATATTGATTTTTACATATCTATCTAAACTAAATAATCGTTTGGGTGATGTAAAAATCACAACCCGTCTAAACGAATTTCGAAAACTAAAAATATCATGTAAACGGATTTTGTCGACAAAACCGTAACGAGAGAATCAAACATGATTACGTGTAATTATTCCTAAAATTTTAACGCTAATATACGAACTCGAAACAAACAGGATGGGTGAAAGAAGCATGGATCTCGTGAGCCTCTCGGAGAAGTCAAAGTCAGATGACGTGGCCAGAGGAAGAGGCTGCAGTGGAAGTGGACGTTAAAGGAAAATGAAAAACGGCGAGCGTGAGAGTTCAGAAACCGCGTTAATGGCTGCTGGTGGGCCCCACTTGGCGTGCTCTTTACGCTACCTGAACCCACTATCACATTAATAAATAATAAATAAAGTTCTGCTTCGTTTTTATTTTCTACTTCTGTCTTCGTGAATAAATTAAAAGGCAAAAATAGAAAGTCCATCACTAAAATAACAATTGCAACATTTTTTTTGAGATAACAATTGCAACGTTATAAACCATTAAAATATAAATAAAAATAGTATTAATTAATAAGTGTTGGTGTGAATCAACAAATAAATAATAAACTAAAATACAAGAATAAAGATGAATTTTGTAATTCATAAAAAATAATGATGTGTTATGTTGTGTCTATTATGTCTTGGGTTCGTGACTTTTGTAATTAGTAAATTATATCGATGTTTATAATTTATTTTCTAATCAAAATTTTAAATCCATGAACTGTTGTATCATATTGATAAGAAAACACAACAGAACTTTACACTAATTTTCTAGTCCCACATCGAAAGTGTATGGACAAATTGAACACTTGATAAGCATATGAATGTCTCCACCCATCAGTTCGAGCTTTTGGGTTGGATAGGGCGTTTACATGGTATCAGAGCTGGTTCGGCC
>JAYMSV010001138.1:0-13768 GCA_036897745.1 Erodium moschatum | reverse complement strand
AGACTCCTTGTAGAACTTTACTAGTTTCCAAATGTGACGGGCACCTTTCTCGATCACGGGAGGGGACCCCGTACTTATTCCTGGAATTTTTTTGGGTTGCGCCCCTGGTTGTTTCTGAAGACTCTTGTTGGTTGTATCTCTTGAAATAGAGTAATCAAAGATAGACCTCGGTTTTCAAAAAAAAATAAATAAAGGGAAAGCTCCATTCACTTTTTCTTCGAAAGTGGTAGCAATTTATAAGTAGACCGTCCTAGGGCCAAAAACAAAACTCTATCCAAATAAAAGCACATATTGAATAGAAAAACAACAAACTTAAACATGGGGCGAACAGTAAATAAAACTCATGTCGTTAGAACAGACAAGTCGGTGTGTTCGAGTGCCGTCAGGGTATTGTTGCGGTAGCGGCCAAAATCATCGATAAGACTGCTGATGATAATGAGCTGAGATAAATCCAACATAGTACCAAAGCATGAGTGGTGTGCAAACAGACTAAAGAATCCTCCTCGGATCCAACGGGTAAGGACTCTAAAAACGTTGAGATGTTGGCTCCTGAGTAGGTCAGGGAGACTACCAAATCTCGGTAGAATCTTTGCCACCTTTAGACCAATGAGGAGGTGGTGTCAGTTGCCCTCTCACTGGTTCCGATGTCGCTCATTGGAAGAGGCAAGGTTGTTGACTACCCTTTGTTCGTAAAATTGGTAACAATGACGCATTGTAGGTGACATCGAAAAACTCATGTCCACACTCTTGAGTCTTAGATGGATGTCTACGGCGTCTTTGGAGGCTTCGATTTTATCAGTTTGATGTTGCACCAAGTATAAACCAACCCTCCTTAGTTTCTCGTAATTGTGAAACAAGTCACAAAGCCTTGATAGGCAAAACCACAAACTTGCAATGACTCGAGTCCAAAGGACATAAACCATAAGATCGCACCACTGGAACAACTCCGACCTCGTTGGCGACATTGAATCGAACAACTTAATCTATGGAGGTCGCCGCCGATACCAAGTCATGAATCAGTTGAATATGCATCTCTCACACCTTGTACAGAAACCCTTCCTTCGCATACAAGTTCAGCAGCTTTGCACTCCATTGACTCACTAACCGGATGAACGCGTCGTCGTTGTCTTCTTTCCTCTCCATTTACTCTAACATCGTCAGATCCAGCTTGATCAATTCGTACGTCATCGATTTGAACACTTTCCCTACTATTGACGTGCGCGGCACCATTCTGGATCACTTCTCCTTCTTCTTGCTCTACAGTTGTGGATCATCTTCCTCGGTTCTTGGTGATGAGGAAATCAGGCCTCATTGCAACAACGAGCTTGAGAGCACCTCCGACATGAACCTCTTGAACATATGAGGGAGCAAGTAACATAGTTGTATACATACGCAGAGCAACACAACAAGAAAAAAGAGAGAAAGAGTGTGAAAAATAATACAAAAAAACTTGGTGTTGTGGCATGATTTGCACAGGACGATGAGGAGATGCGGTTAACAACGATGTATTGTAGAGAGAAAAAGGTTTTCTCCAAGGCTCCATTAACTAACTCCTTATTATATACATTTGTAAGAGTGATACAAGTTTATTTGCATAAACTATATGAGAACTAGGTGTGGGCATCGCGCGATGCGTGGTGTTTGGTGTAAGATCGGTATATGAAATATGATTGTGCGTTGTACGTGTAAAGATCGGTTTAGAGTGATCATCATCCTCTTTCGTCAACTCAAGTTTAAACAAAGTATTTGTGTTAATGTCATTATCATAGTTTATAAGAGGAGCCAATATTTACCAAGAAGCGGAAAGAAGCAATAATGGGTTCATTGTGTTTTGCAATGGTACTCCGCCCATACTTAAGTTATTGTTGCAACCAAAAACTTCACAAATTAAAAAGAAAACAATCGTGTATTCTGGACTAAAATTGCATATCAAACACGAACACTTCATGAGACTTCACAAATTGAACGTAAAACATAACTTCACATCCCGCTAATCGTGTGTTTTGGATTAAAGTAGCATATCAAGCGTGAACACTTTATGAGAGTGTCACATGGTATTCATGTTATAAAATTCAATATGGTGTAATAAAAAACAGTCTTGCATAAGCATTTTATTACATGAATTCTGAACATTCATCGACTGTACTACCATGAGTTTCATGAGGTGAAACAACTTTTGAATATACAGAAATTTAAAACATGAAAATTACAACTTTCACCACTCATCAATAAATGACACAAAGATAAACCCTTTTTTTGAATCTATTATCACAAATAAAAATATAAGTTCGCAAGGAAAAAAAAATTGACTGGAAGCTTTATTACTTTCAACATCGATCATCTATATAAGTAGGATGAAACACCAGATTTTTAGTAAGAAAATATGTAGAGAATTGAAGTGCATAGAGGTAGATCTGACTTATGCATACTTGCGAACATGCTTTTTGAATATCTCTTCATCAAGAAACTGGAGTATCAGAAAGACCGGTTCTCTGCTCTGCGAAGACATGGCTGGTTCTAATTGTCTCCATCTTTACAAACGACCACACAAATTGATCTCGAAGATCTAACCCCAAAAGATCAAAATTGAGTCAACAACAATAACAATCTCAAAATTCCATCAAAATCTCAACGACCAACAGGGAAACTGCAAAATCATCTAGAAATGATGTAGAAAGTTATGTAGGAAACAATCAATGCACCCCAAAATACCTTAAAATCACATAAAACAACCAACTCTTTTGTTTCTGTTAGTACCTTATCATCTCAGTTTTTTTTCTTCTTCTTATGTCACATAATAGGGGAGGATAGAATAAGTGACAATAATAACTTCTCAATGTGTGCAAAAATTATGTAGAAAACTTCGCAAAAACCTACAACTTCTCAAAAAAAAAACACCACATACAGTCAAGAAATACTTCAATCTCTTCTTCCACAAAACACAACACATCTGTTTTTAAATACTATTCTTCATTGTGAAGTTTACACTCCTTGCCATCAAAAATCAGATAGAAGGGCTCAAATTAATAGCATGACAAAGCTATCATATCCAGCTGGTCTCGGGCTATCATACACTCCTGGTGTCGAATTCGAATTTCGCAGGTTCGAGGTCAACAACTTGGATGATCTCGGGCTGCTGGAGGTTGAGGTTGTGGTTGTGAACTCGGTATTCGAGCTTCACCGTCTTCTGACTCGACCTGACATGATATAGATGGTGTTGCGTTAAAAAAAAGGCTATGAACCTCAAAATAGTTACCATCATACAACAAGAAGCAAAATGGGTTTGTGTAAATTAAAATAGGGGTGTTTTGTCTCAAAAATTACAAAAGGAATAAATATCAAAATTTAAAATATAGAAGTATATTAAAAATATATATGACATATTTTGAAGCATATTTAATCAAATTTCCCTTTTGAATTTTGTACACCAAAAATAACTGTCTTATAACAACTAGGGGTGGAGCACCGCGCGTTGCGCGGTGCAAGATGTGGTAAATGGATGTAAGAGCGAAGTTGAAAAGAAAGGAACAACACGTTAAAAGAAAAGGCTACAACCTAATTCCACAAGTGAGGGAGTTCAATGAGGTATAATATCAAGAATATAAACTCAATAGTGTAACCACATAATATGATATTGCTGGAAAGATTGATCAACGAGGCCAGTAAAATCTCAATTTGATATAATACATTGACAAAAATACTCAAAGAAATAATGGTTACAAACATGACAACATAAAAACATCATGGGTTAAATATTGAAACTTACCTTAGAAGTATTGGTCACGAACACTACACTACCCATAGTTTAAAAATCACGAATGCGGTTCATTAACTATTCAGCACGTGATTTTGTTAGTAAAAATGGACGAAATATTCCATTCTGGTAGTCATGTGACACATGTGCCGGTTAGTGAAGAGTGAAATGACGATTTTACTCTTACTCACATCCCCCCAATGACTTTAGTGGAGAAAATTACTATTTTACCATCACATAATAATAAATACAACTAAAATATTAAAAATAATTTTTATTTATTTAATAAATAAAGAGAAACTAAAAACAACAAATCTAAATAAATATAGTATCCAAATTTGTCTCTGAATCAACCTTTCATATCCCTTCTTCAAAACACATCTAAACCTTCACCTTCATCTGCAAATTCGACAACACCGTTTAAGTCTGGTGCAAGCTCCTTGACCTAGTCGTCGTTCTCGTCCTTGCTCGGATCTGGGTTTCTGAAACCAGAGGCGTCGACATAGGTTTCCACCGCCGTGGTCGCTGCCGGAGCCACCTCCGTTCTACCTCGATACAACTCTTCGCAGGTCATCGGAGACGACGAAATCGTATTCCTACCATCTCACCAATTCTGCTTATCTTTATAACTTCTAACTCTAATGTTCTAAATATTGAAAGATTCAAAACAACACAACACCCCCATAATTACTAATAAGCCTCAGCTCCATGTTGAATCTACTCAGTTGGTGCGACATTATACAACTATGTAAGTGGCTGCAAAGAGTATTAGCAAAGTGTTACATCTTTCTCCTGAGGTCAGCTCATCTTGAAAATAATAGGCTGTTGCTATTTGTCGCACCAATATTAAAAGTACTTTCCTACCTGAAATGTAACATCAAGTTCAATGCATCAGTTTGTAATTTGGAAGCCATTTGGATTATATTAGAACATAAAGGAGAAGAGGAAGAATTCATTGTGTTCAAAGCGTGAAAAACTGCATGAAACAAATGATATAAGTAAACAGTTTCCACCATGAAAATAATGTAATCAAGTTCCAAGGATGTGTAATAACTCCATCCTTGAGGACTCATTTAGTCATGGAATTTCCACTTCAAACACTATCTCCAATTGAAGCACTATTGCAACAAACACAAGAAATCAATTAAAACGACAAATACATTGGCAGGTATGACCATTTAAATATAGTATCCAAAATCAGTTGTTGGGACATTTACAAAAATAATCATGCAGGCAGTACTTCCTAGCAAATGGTGTAGTGTTCCAGTGGATCCTCTACTTGATGTTACATTTCAAGTATGACCATTGACAGGTATGACCATTTCCTCTACCTATACATTAAGAAATCATTTCATTTGCACACATATCCTAGGAGTAAGTCAGTTAAATATCCCGTCACTGAATGAACACTATTGGGACATATCATAAGCTCCAACACTCATATCAGACTAAAATAGCCCATACCTCTGTCATCACTTAGAAGACAGGCCAATCTTCATCCACAACCTTGGATGTATGCTATAACTAACCAACCAATGAAAAATAAGCCTATATACATAAGAAGAGAAGCTAAATAGATTCCCCTTATGATTACAACCAATCCCAAGTGCTCATTCTACTCAAACGATAAAAACATAAAAGCAGGAAGCCACCACTTCTGAAACAAAGTTTCGATAAAGAGTTGAGAAACTAACTACACCAATACTAAGTCCCAGAAAATAATCTTAGCTACACAAGACGACAACAGTCAACCTATTTTCAAATAAATCAACACTGAAATCACTTTGCCATTATACAGCAACAACATTCTTTTTCATTAACCAAGCCCCATAAACTCATTTAATACCAACAAAAGACCCCAAACTTTCCATGACTATAGTAGAAGGATTAAAGCTAGTCCAGTCCCACCTAATGCTAATTGAATCTCCTAAAGCATGTATAGAGATCCTGTGAGCCATCTTATTAATTTGAAGGTGGGAAAGTTATCATGTGAACCAATACTAAAACACAGAAATAAACATATATATAATCACGAGATAGACAACAAATCAGTCTCACATGAATCGTGACAATCCAAAATCATTAAAGCAACTTTGAAAGAGTAACCCAAGGAAAATACTTACTCTTTATCTCCTAGCTTCACTCCCATTCCACTGAAACGCAAAGCACAATACAATAATTATTATCCATTCCCTACACATGCTAATCAAAATTAGAGTTAGAAATTTATTAGTAAATTGATACATTTATGATCGTGTAATAATTAAAAAGAATATAATATATGGGTAAATCGTACAACAGAAGAAGAGAATATCATATATATGCAAATTGAATATCATTTTTGAGCATCCTCATGATTTTTTCGGAGCCTTATCCACAAACTCATGTTCAACATTTCCTAACCCTCATCAAGTACGTGGAATAGTAATGCACCATGAGATTACCCTCTCAAGGCAAAATATTAACAAAAGAGTAATCAAAACTGAAACCTGAATCCAAACAACGTTAATAATGTTGATTTATTTATAAAGACAAAATATAAAATAAATAAAACTAACGGGAGAGTAGGTTTACTTTTACACGTCCCTCTATCCAAAGCCCATTTGTCAAAAACTCAACGATCGGAAACTCAACAGCCAGTGTCTTACCCTGATAGTAACAAATAATAACAATCAGATGAGCTCTACCATTAAATTGTGCTCTTAATCTTCATTCATCTGGGTTGACTAAAAATTATAGGGAAGGTTTCATTTTACTATCATGTGATATGATTTGCAGTTTACTACCCTCATCTTTTAAACTCAACAAAGTTCCTATATGTCGTTAAGTTGTTGGAAATTGAACTACAAAAAACTTTGCATGGGATAACTTGAGGCATATGATCACTTCACTATTCTCTCAATAAATTGCTTCCCTTCACCATCATGTTTCAGCATTGGCAAAGACCTTTTCAAAGCCATGAATAAAAGTGCTTGAATTTCTATAGGATAACTATGATACACTGCAAAAGTCCATGGAATTAGAAAGAAAAAAAAGAGTAAATGTAACACCTCCTCAAAACTCATACATTAGGAGTCTAGGATAAGTTTAAACACCCTGTAAAAAGTCCATGGATTTAAAAATAATAATAAGTAGATGTATAACACTTTCTTAACTCTTACATGAATGTAAACATGTAACTTATTTGATAATAATGTAAAACATAATATTATTTAATACATGTGAATAGGAGGTCCAGAAAATCAAATAAAGAAAAAAAATATCTTTATTGGAAGAATATAATAGTGACAGATGTATTAAAAATAATGAACTAAAGATACAAAATGTAGTTACACGTAAGAGTAAACTAAAGACTTTCAACATAGTACCAAGACTGTATGACAACGGTCACACTCTAAACAGATCAACCATGGAGCCTCCATTAGCAAAAAGTAAAGTTGGGAATGTAGCAAATCCTTCTAACAAACAAATAGACAATGTAAGTCTTATCTCTCAAAACAGTCATTGAGCCAGCAACAAAGTTTCTAAGGTGGGTTTTCCCACCTTTACTATTTCCAGAATTTCCCTAATCGGAGAATGGAAAAAATGAGAAAAATGCATGAAATAAGCTTGTTATTTAGAAAAACACACAAAAAAAATAAAAGGAACAACACTGAGTCTAGAAAATAAAAACCCTAATGTGATTAAAGAAATAAATGGAATAAAACAAACAACAATACCAACCACCACATACCAAATGAATCTATTAAACAAATCAATAACAAAAACAAACCCAGAAAATAAACTTGAAAAAAAGTACAAAAAAAATAAACACAAAAAAGGAAATTTGAAAAGGTTAAAAAAAAAAATAAGGTCAAGCCAGTAACTGAGAACAACAAAGTCTCATAATTGACCATCCCAAATGAACCAACTTTCTAATCCAATTTTAAGTGTGCTAGTTTACCATCCTATACTTTTGAACTTGTTGCAGTGTTTATGAAGTTGTATAAAATTGTTGTCATTAACATACTTATTTTACTCACCTCCAGGGGTAAACTAAATGCTGAAAATATAATTTATTGTGATGATCATGTGCAAGATTATGCAGATTTTGATGGTCCTAAACACAGTTTCAACCAACAATAACACATGAAACACGCAACACTTGAAAATTAACTTCACCAAATAAACCAAATTACCAAAATTGAAGGAGAAAACAATACCATAAGCACCCAAACTGAAATCAAATTCAAATGATCAACTTCAGAGATAGTAGGACCATCGGAACAACACCCCTAGTCTGAAAATAATGGAAAGTTGTGTTGACTTCCCATTATTTTCAGACTATACACCCCTAGTCTGCCTAACCATTATAGTCAAAATAAAAGGAACAACACTACGAGTTTGTTTCTTGACTTCCCGAGTTCGACTTCTCATTGCATGATCACAGTAGATAAGATACAAAAACAAAAAATCACATACCATCTCATTCTGCAACCGTTTCCTAGGTTAGCTGGATTACATACTTGATAACGACCGTTCGTGTGAGACATCAGTTCCTGCAAACAAAAATTATTTTCAAACTAAATTAATACCATAAACCGACATTTTGTAAGAACCTAAGATAAATCTAAACCATACTTGCAAACCAACCCATAGACGAGTATGTAGATATCTGTTGAAGCCTTATTTTGCAGCATTATTTCTTCCTTGGGAGGGAAATATTCAGCTTCCATTTCCAAAGCCTTTACGAAAGAGTAAACTTCATTAGCATCAATTATGTTTTGCATATATGAAAAATGAAACAAATAATCCTGGATAGAACGATTACCCTTCATGTTCTACTTCTAAAGTACAGCAGCAAAATTCAACAGAACTTTCAAAACGGTGTGATTTCTGTACCCACATCAACGTACTCTGCAAAAATAATGTGATTCAACATCAAATGGCAAAATACAGAGGACGGCAGATTGGCAATCAATTCTTACCTCCTCGTCAACAAAGCAGGGAGCTGAGTTGGGCATAGAGTCGTGCCGCATATATAGGCCATGGAAAAAATCACAGCCCGTCACCATCCTTATTCATTGTCTACAACTTTACAGTAATAAATAAACGATAAATGCAAAGGATGATTATCCCATCAAAGCAGATTAAAATCAGAGCAAAACAAAAAATCAAACAAAATTCGAAAGTAAGTGATCATAGCTTCAAAATAATATGAAACCGTAGCTCATTCCCACAGCAAAAACACAGTAGAGGGAAGAGTAAAATTCACACAAATAAAGAAAACTACCTTATATTCCGGAAGGTAAACAACACTCTGTTGATAAAGTCATATCAATATGAACATAAACATATTGCTTTGATATGAAATTAGAGACACCAACACCAAAAAAAATCATCAAACAAACATGATTTCAAACAGAATGCCCCTACTTGCTCTTGTAAAGAAAATCACCGTACATTCAGAAAGACAAAAAAAAACTCAATTTGACAGGCTGTATAGTATAATGGTTAGAGACTAATTATAATATGTTTATTTCTAGATTAAATCTTAATTTATTTGTTTATAAAGGCTTTTATACTCCAAATCAACCAAAGCAGCACAGTTCAATAATAGGAAGCATAAAGAAGGAAAAGAGGTCCAAACAAACCAAAGCTCAATACATGCTAAATACCAGTGACAATAGACCTGGTATACAAAAGACCAGAAAACTGAACCCATATACAAAATCGCAATTCAGACCAAAGAAAAACTTTTTCACTTATATCAAAATAAACAGCTAAAAAGCTTTGCACTTGAATCAAAACAAACAGATAAAAAGAGTAGTAAAGGACTGGACCAAGAATCGGATAGGCAGATTAGAATCCTCAAGCGAAAAGCTAGTCCCGACCCTGACAGGTTGAGAGAATGAGAAGAAGGGAATTATGCTAAAGAGCAGTCACAACCAATGAAAACTTAGAAAAGCAAAACAATAGTTCAAAAATAAGCCCAAAAAATATATCAAAGCTAATCAAAAGTTGCGAACTAAGCAGAAATGGCAGGAGAAGACAATTGTTCACAAGTAATCCAAAATAACAGTGGAAAGGAAAAAAATATATATCAAAGCTAATCCAAAATTACGAACTAAACAGAAATGGCAGGAGAAGCTTACCTGGTGGAACCGTGCGCAGAAGACCTAAATGGGAAAAAAACAACAAACAAATGCAAATCAATTATGATGAAAATAAGCCGGAACCCTAACCGGATTCATGGAAGCAACATCAACAATTAGGCGATACAATCTGACCTTGTTCGAGCCGTGCCGATAAGTTGAGGAGAGGCCCGTGACACATATATATATATGGAAGAGAAGAAGGCAAAGAGAGGGAGGAACAGAAAAAGACGGTCACATATTGCTCCATTGATGAGGGGGAGAGAAAGGAGCAAATAGAATTGATAGCTCCTTCTATGGCGCGGGAAGAGGGAGGAGAAACGGGTTGCAGAGATTACTCCTCTCATTGATTGCGTTTGAAAGAGGGAGGAACTACCATTGATGAGGCAGTAGGCAAAGGAAGAAAGAAGTCATGGTTTAGAGGATTGGTACGCGCCGAAAACAATTGGACGCGTTGAGGAGGAAAAGGATACGCGCACAGATAGGGGGCGCGTGCTATTTACGGGGATTTTCCTTTAAAAGATATAATAGATTGCAACTCCTTATATCAAGTACATCAAAAATTTAGTATTAAAGTTTTTCCTTTAAGAACTATTTTAAGAAAAAAGGATATGTGGATTTTCTTGATACCTAATTTTTTTCCCACCACTTAAACTTAAATTGAGAATTTCTATGTACATATGTTTATTCAATTTGACTTTATATTCGAAGTAAGAGTTTTTAAAATGTTTTTGTTTGTAATTGTAAGCATCCCCTGACCAAGCATCGTCTAAGCACCACCTTGAGCGGTTCTCTTCAGTTTATTAGCTTAAATTTCATTAAGTTATCATGCTTTTAATTGATTCTTCAAAACGAGGGACTAACTTCGTTCAAATGTTCTATATCATGCTTCCAATATCCTCCAATTCGTTATATATATGTTCTTCAATGGTCAGGGGATCTTCTCTCTAAGGCACTTCGTTGTATTGTCCTCTTAGACAATTAATAAAATTACAACTTCGTTATATATATATATGTTTAAGCGAGGGTAATTAAGACATTTCAATTCCTAAGTTTTAGAAAAACCGAAGAAAATACAATGAGAAATTATATTGGCATTATATTGGTATATAAGACAATTCGCGCCTTAAGTGGATTAAAAAAATGAAAAAGAAAATACGGAAAAGACGAGACCAGCGGCCAAAACCACTACGACGAAAGGGCCAAATCCCAAATTTTCCCCTACGAAAACAATAGATGATAGAAGCATCCATAGTGTGGGAATATATCAAATTGAAATGAGATTCCCGAGCCAATTCACTTGAAATGAGATTCATGAGTGGTAAAATGCAAGTCTTCTTGTTTTAGAAGTTACAGTGGGAATAGACCGAATCGGTCTATTTCAGATTTAATTAAAAAAGATACTCGTATCACAAAGACATTGTAACATAAAGTTTTATTCATGTTGGAGCCGATAAACGTACAAAAGACGACCGAGAAACCAAACAAAACATGAAAAATTAAAATGTTCAGACAAACAACAACATGTGACGGAAATGCGACAAACTAAACCGAATGAGTTCAAAATAAAACTGAAATATAACTAAGATCTAGCTTACGCATCATCATCATCCCCTACAACCTCGTGTCTGCTACACAAATTTTAAATGTGTTATATCAGATTTTCTTTCAACTAAAAGTGCACGTCTCGATTCTCGATACGTCTTTTGTGGGTTCGGCTGACATCACACTCTAGAAGTGTCCCTCAGTGGACGAGTAGGATTGGTTCGTCATCGTTTAGTGGTTCAATGTTACCCTTGTACGAATCACAGTAATCGTACATAATCATGTTATGTATGATGATGCAAACTCTCATTATCATCGAAAATATACGGTCGTCTTAACCTCGAGCCGACCTAGTGATGAAAGGAAAGCGAGCTTGGAGAACACTGAAACCCCTCTCGACATCCTTCATCACGACCTCCTGTTTCTGTGTGTATAACACGTGCTTCAAAAGTTCCGATGTCGGGATGGACTTCACAAAAGTTGCCCACGGTGGATATATTCCTTCAGTTAAGTAGTAATGAGTGTTGTATTCGTGACTGTTTACTTGAAACGTGACTTGCGGTTTCTTACCTCGTAGTACCTGAGAAAATATTGATGATTGATTCAAGATATTAATGTCGTTGTTCGATGTCGGCATACCAAAAAATGTGTGCGAAAACCATATGTCTGCCCCTGCAATAGCTTGAAGCATAACCGTCTGTCCAGGATGATCACCCCACTCGTGCACCAATTGGAGAGCTTTTGGACAACTCTTTCATGCCTAGTGCATTCAGTCTAGGTTACCAATGCAACCGAGGAAACCACTCGTTTCATTTACACCCATAATGTGCTCAAGATCATTAGTGTTCAGCTTCCTTAGTAAGGTATCCCCGAACAAGTTAATGGAGGCAAAGCAAAACCGATGCATGCATTAGAGCGACACCGTTTCTGTCATTTTCAAATACTCGTCCAAGTTATCGCCTGATGAACCGTAACATTACATCCGGATAGCGACCTTACGCTTTTGGTGAGTGGTGAACCCGACACGACAATCCACTTTTTGGTGAAGTAATCATCGAAATTGGACACTCCCTATAAAAGTTGCATTAAAGTTTATAATTTTTAAAATATTATTATCCCAATCAAATCTGTTGACTTGTCACCAATTTGTCACCTCGCTAGAAATGGCCCACGCATCAGCCGTTGAAACGTTCAGTCAGAGTGAATGCTGCAGATTAGCCTCTTTTGCAGCGCCACGGATAAGACCACGATTAGGCGTTTTCGCCGCCCAAATCTACCCCGTATGGACGCCATTGTGGATCTTTAAAGCGTTTTGATCAGTAAAATAGAAAACATCAGCAGAAACCAAAAGAAACAGCTTATTCCACATAAAACATCAAAGGTGAGTCTCCACCGCCACAGCCACCAGACACCATCACATCTCGATCAAGGCTCCTCAACAAACACCAATATATGTTTCGTCCCAATTTTCATTTTATTGTTTGAAATGGAAAATCATTTTATTGAGAATGAGATCATGGATCAGGGCCGTACATCATATCATTACCATTATCTACAGGTCATTCTCAAGCGTTGGCGACCAGATCAGCTTCTGGCTCCGGATCTTCAAAGTTGGGGTCCCTGGCGTCGATCTGGAACTCCACCTCCACCGGAGAGCACGGGCCGTCACCGGACCAGGTGAACTTGCCGCCGCAGCCGCCCTTCTTCGGCGATCCCTTCATCCCCGTCGCCGACTTCCTGTCCTTCCTCACGCAGCTCTTGCTTCCCTTCCCTTCGCTCTTCATCTCTCTCTATCAATGCTAGTGCCTAGTGTTGAGTGAGGTGTGGGATCTGGCGTGGCCTTTATATATAGGAAGAGAGGAGGGTTTGTGGTTGTGATTGATGTGTCAACCCGTTGGCGTGTACCCATCTGATTTGATGATCACCCATCGGATAAGATCGACCTTAATACAAGTATTCTTATTATTGCTCGGTAACGTCACGTGCTGCTGCGCCTCATCAGCTGCCATGGACATTAACTAGTTACCGTCGATATCCAAATCATCAGCCGTTCCATATTGATAACTCTTTATCTCATTTTTGTCAAATAATAGCCGGACGAGAGATATACGGTACCACGGTGTAATGGAGGAGTGAATAATGTTAACACATTGCTTTCATTGAGAACCGGATATGATGTTAGCAAATTACTAGAATTATGTTTTTTTTTTCTTCTTCTCGTCAAGTTATAAAATGTTGATTTCTCTCTCGCACAAAACAGTCTCTCGCTGGTGCCTATTTTTGGGTGTAGTCGCCACCACCGACGACCTCCCTAGCTCCTGTCGTGGCGACGGGG
>JAYMSV010001137.1:0-13773 GCA_036897745.1 Erodium moschatum | reverse complement strand
TTTGCAACAACCCTCATGGAGACCACGAGAGGGTCGGCTCTAGCCCTAGGAATCGAGGATTCCCCTGACATAGGTCCCATCCGGTCATAGCCGAAGTAGTGGTTCGACATGTGTTCGTATGAAATAAAAAGTAGGGTTTGTACCTCACTTTTCGAGACATAGAATAATGATTTCCGCTGAGGCGATTGACTTACTTCCACTCATAGCCGAACAAAGTCCCCTTAACTCATCCCATCTGCATTGTCATCCACCTCCAAATAGGTACCCAGAGCGTTCCCCACCCGAAAGGCTACCATTGTGTGTCATGCACCCCACATAAAGTTGGTCACTCATACCCACACCGAAGTATGACTGAAGGGGATGTTATGAGGTCACATGCAGGGACACAAATATACCAAGACGAGCAAAAACATTGAGATGACCACAAATCTCCCTCCAGTACTCGAGACTTTTTCTCTACCAACTCCTGCCCTAATGGTCGCACCTTCAGGTATGGGGTCTTCCATTTGTTAGTCAAAGCTTGACAATAGAACGATTTCAACGAGAGGACGCGTTCAACCACCGCGTAGGCAAAGTTACCCTACTGCCCCCGAGCTTCGTCGTTGGAACCACTCCCTCTTGGATCGAGAGGCCACCCATCCGAATCTCCAAGTCATCCAGACTCTCATCCATCGTCATGGATTTTCATTTTGGCATACGTGGAAAGGTCGACCGATAGGATCGCCAGCCCTTACACTCTGCGTGAGGGATGCCCAAGCGGAGGAGACACCACACGTGCCGTCATGTGCGGATTGATAGTTGTCCCTCATGCCGCCCGTGCTACCCTCCCTAGTCGAGGACCAATCTCAAAACTGTTGTTGTCGTCATTTGATAAATCCCAACCGCTACGATTTCGGGAGAAAGAGAAACGACATGAAAGACTTGAACAAAGTTTAAAACTTTAAATCACTCCAGCTTTTAGGTACTGATCGGGCAAATTCGCGAGTTGATGATTAAAGTTGAAGTTATAATTACGTCCAAGTTAAGAACATGATTATGAAAACTAATCAAATTTTTTTTACGTAAGACAAGATTGACATACTTAATACTGTTACTTTCAAAACGACGTTAGGGCCCACTGTTGGACAGGCCAGTTTGGTGCGCGTAAGATCTTGACGGTTGGCCCAGGAGTGGGCCCATTGACAGGTGAAAGAACACGTTTAGGCGCGTCTTCGATACGAATCTCACAAGACGTGCACAAATATATTTAGTATTCGATTCATGCTATTATTCAATCACTAATCTCGGAACCATTAATTTAACGTTAATAAAATAGTCATTTAAGGATTTTCATATGATGATTAAAGCAATCGGCTTAGGAATCAATAGCGTCAAATAAATCACAGTATCATTGCTATAAACACCAAATGATTTATTATATCCAACACTTCAGTTTTTTTTTCCACCCTAGGATACTTGGAACTACAATCTTTAATTTTTAATTTAAGAAAATTCTTAGAAAATTGTAGGATGATTGGTGGTTTGAGAATGGGGTTGGAGGTATTTATAGGATTAGAAATTATGATTTTATGAATTAAAAAAAATTATCGTTAATATCCGACGGTTGCCAACGATTAGGTTTGTTTTTCCTTCCCTGACGCCACGTGGCACGCTAACATTGGTTGCCGGAGCGATCCGGGACGCACGTACCGCGTCCCGTGAACACGAGACGCCGGACACAAGACGGGCTCGTCCCGCGTTTTTGCAGTACGCGGAACACAGAAAACACGTTCTACAATGCGTCGTCCAGTGTCCCGTAAAAAACGTAGGACGAGACATGGGACGCGATCCAGGCCTATGCGTTGTACGATCTCTTATATCAATTGGGATATAAAACCTCACGTCTAACAAGATAATATACAAACAAAGTTAAATAAATACATCTAATTAATAAAAAGGGAAAATTTCAATATAATACCCTACCAAACATTTACAAACAAAATGATATCCTGACAAAAATTTCTAACACTTTCATACCTAAACCAAACATTTACTAACATTTTCATACCCAACCGTTAACTTTCTGTTAGTTTTGGATGGAAAATGACCATATATTTTTAAAAATTCCGTTTTTACCCTTTAACCTATTCTAAGCTCACAGAACCCTATCCTTTTAACTCTTTCATCCACACACATGAAGGGTATTGTTGTCATTTCACTCATTTTTTTGTTCTGAAAATTCAATGGCATGCATTTGAAAATTTGATTGAAAGTTAAGGGTATTATGGACTTTTTAACTCTTTCCATCCAAAACTAACAGAAAATTAACGGTTGGGTATGAAAGTGTTAATAAATATTTGGTTTAGGTATGAAAATGTAAAAAAAATTTGTTAGGGTATCATTTTGTTTGTAAATGTTTGATAGAGTATTATTTTAAAATTTTCCCTAATAAAAATGATTAAATGTTTTGGATATCGAAGTTAGATTGACTTGTCTTAAATTGATCTGACAAGTCTGTAACCTTTAATTCTTAATGAGTCATTATTAATTGACGGAGTCAGTAATCAACAGAGGAAGCTTCTCGGTTGAGCTCCAATGCACGTTATATGCGGAACAGTCAGCGAGCAACTAACGGAGTCAACTACCTTAGTCATCGTTTGTCGGCTTCGATGATATTGACTGGGCTTATTGGGCCATGCACGGCCCATTAAGGAGCAAGAAACTATTAAGAAAAATAGATTTTACTCAACAGATTGTTGAGGAGCAAGATGAACTTTATTTCTTAATTATCATCAACATCAAGCTCTCGACTTGGATTGAACCGAGAGTTTTAAAAGAAAAGACGACCAGCAAAAAGAGCCAACTCGGTCAACCTAACCTTAGAGACCCTTTTCACTGCCAATCCTTGGGAGGCAAATACATATACTTACATGTTCGTCTCGTAATGATGGGATTGTTAAATTGGATCTCTAACATAAAAAGGATGCAACGCATGGATCTTCGCGCTTTGGAAGACCAGTTCGAGCTCCCAAAGCTCTACAGCCAGCTGCTGCCTGCAAACAGCACCGTGCTTAGTCAACTCATACAATTCAGGCGGAGTTTACTACTAGCAGAAATGATTTGCTTACCACTTGAGCAGCAAATGGCAGCATTTTCTCAGGCGGCATGTTAGCACAAATGGCTGTTAGTGAAACAAAGAAGAGTATTAGCTTATTGTCAACCCCATGAACTACAGTAATGAAGCATGGAAATACAGTACAAATGAGGTTTTTGGATAGCAGGTCAAGTTACTCGTTCAATTTATAGACCTACATGGAAGACATTGCTAATCGTTTAAGATCTCAACACGTAGATCAATGAAAGTTGGGCTTGTATTCATTCAACTTCATCATATAATTATCGTATCACAATACAATCTAATTGGAAAGGCTTGAACAGGTAGTTGGATCGGCTGACATGAGCCCCATCATTTTTGGGGATAATTACATGTTGCAACCTTATACTTCGATGAAAAACCTGTTGCAACCCTAGACTTTTATTTGTGTATAATCGTCACCTGTTGCAACCCTAGACTTTTATTTGTGTATAATCATCATTAAAACTAATGGAGTCCATCCAAAAATGTCACATGCGTGTCATGTTGCAACCCTAA
Source organism: Erodium moschatum (assembly GCA_036897745.1). NCBI lineage: Eukaryota > Viridiplantae > Streptophyta > Magnoliopsida > Geraniales > Geraniaceae > Erodium > Erodium moschatum. The sequence goes on along the minus strand of JAYMSV010001137.1, from coordinate 10,142 downwards.
ACTTTCAAAACGCATCAAGTTCCAACTTTGAACTATTGTTTTTTCTTACTGTAGTAGGGGTAATTTAGCCATTTCATACGAAAAACTCACGGCGTTATTGACTGTGATACAAAAAAGAGAGTCCAAGGTTGCAACATGAGTTGTTTTTAAGTTGAAGGTCGCAGCATGATTTTCGCCCAAAGTACAAGTTTGCAACATGTAATTTCCCCCTTTTTTTTAGATCATCAAATTTTGTACACAGTATACATAGCAATTATTCTTATGTATGTAGAAATGAGGGAGTACTAAACAGTTCATTCTTAGATAAAGACAAGGTACAAGGGTTCGAACTCTGATACTCCATTATGTTGGAGGGAGCTCTTAACACCGTATTAATCCCAAAAGAGAATAGCAACTACACTAATTGAGCTAAAAAGTGGAGAGCAAGGAAGCTGAAACTTAATTACATGAATATAAAGCATTTAGTCTTTCACGTAGCCCTCATTGCAGTTTGGTCACAGCCAAGGCGGCATGAAATTAAGTACACTTGAAGAATATATAACAACATAAGGGAACACAGGTGACATGAAAATTTGTATAAAGACAAGCAAATGCATGCAGTTATAAACAGAGCATAGGAATGTAACCAGTTTATGGGAAAGATTGTATTGGTTAAATGTGTAAACATACCATAGAGAACTGCTCCGACAAATGCATCTCCAGCACCAGTGGTATCGATAAGCTCTGATGGTGGCACTTTCTCAGCTGTCCCCACATATAGCTTCCCACTCACTGTTCCTATCCCATTTGCATTCAATTTTGTCACTACCTATGAAGAATAAAAGACAAAAGAGGCAATTTTGTCAAATACAAACAGTATCCTCTTTCTGCTCTACATGAATTTTGACTTTTACCATCAATTGATGCAGTTATATCTTAATTATTGGAACCCAGAAATATAAACAGAAATTAAAAAATCAATTTTATGGGTGATGTGAGAGAATATTACAGATGAAATGCAGGTTGGGGCAGCAACGCTATCATCCTTTTTCTGCTTTAGCGAGTCAACTAAGTTGTCTACATCCACAGCTTCTGATTGAGGACACTCTGCCAGAAATAGAAAAGGACGAAAACCCGGAAATGTTAAATAAAATCAACTGGCATAAGATGATATCTCCAACCCACTAATGTTTGGTTCCATCTGAGTGTGCAATAATCTGAGCACTGCACACTGACCATTTATACTTCTCTCGAGCATTATGCATCCATCTCCACCCAAGGTCACAATGACGAACTTGATATTTGGCAACCTCAAAAGCATGGAAACAAGTGCACTTGGAACAGATGCGGCTTCTGTCCATGCCTATCAGACAATAATTTCAGGGCTAAGATGCTGAAGGCAGCAGGGTGTAAGAACATTATGTATGCCACTTAAAAGGATTTAAGGACAACAAGGAATAAAAAAAAATTGAAAAAGGAGAAATATGTTTTCACATTTGAAGTCCATATGTGCAATTTTTCACCAAATGTTGTTCTCTGCATAGTAAAGAATTTGTCCATTGCTTGTGGGTATTAGATGATCTAGGCAACAGAAATTTCCATATTATAACAGTACTTGGTCAATCTTGCATTTGTTAAAGTTTCTCTATTGAAGTAAAAAACATTTCACTTGCCTGTGGGAAGTTTGCTGAACAGACAACATAAGTGGCAAGATTCAGAAGATCATCCAGCCCTTCCCTTTTCCTTTCTGCATCAACTAGTATAGGTATGTTCTTGCGAGTTGCCTGTACTGGAGAAGTCCAATATATAATGCAATCAAATACTTCACTTTTTAATATATGTTCTTTATCAGTTTTCGAGTGTGGGAAGCAAGTAAACAAGGAACAACGTGCAATTATAAAATGAAAAAAAGGCCTTATGCAGCCTACAGATACTACAAACTTATACTGTGATCCCTGTACATGGTGAACTATCCCCATTATAAATTTCCTTCAGAAGGTCCATATATTAGCCCAAAAGGGGGCAGTGTCGGTGAACAGTATCTGATAGGATGAAAAAGGGAATTCTGATCGACAATGCCTTGCCCACCCATTAAACCATAAACTAACGAGTGGGCAAAGCAATAATTCACTAAAATCTAACCTAGGATCGAAAAGGCTATGATACCATGTTAGATTCCAAAAATAGAGAACTATTATTGATTCTTGTTTTTTCAATACAGTGAGAGCATCCCTTATGGATTAACTCTATACTAAATAGGAAATAGTAATACTAAGCAACATAGGAAACCAAACCCAACTAGGAATAGGAAATACTTGTAACTGGAAATAAACTAAACTCTAACACTTTTCATGTGTTACAAACAAGATAACCCCCCCACCCCTTGATTCATTTAGTCTTCCTCAGAGTGTGGAATTAATTGAAACTGGAATTCAAGGATTAAAGCACTGAACTGGAAGCCATATAAGAAAATAATTACCTCTTGAGCAATAACTAAAGCAGTATCATGCAACCTTGCATCCGAATAGAAAACGCTTGCCCCTTCCAATGCGGATGACAAACTTTGCTTGGAAAGATCCTCAGGGATCATGGGAGGACGCCCTGGGGTGTGAATACAAGTTCGAGTTTTCCTGGAAATACCACTTGAGATTAATATATCAAAATAGAAAGAGATTAGGTGCAAGCAAACACACTCACGTTTGGTCATCGACGATGATATACGTGAATGGTGAGTCACCCCCCTTAGCAACCTGGAAACCAGTACAAGTTGAGTAAAAACGTGATAAAGTAATACTGAAAGGGCTTGGCTGGGGAAGGAATCATGGAACGACAAATGCTCAAACTGTTTCACCAAGAAAAAATAATTAATAAATGGAATGATGAATAATGAAGTAAAAAAATTGTATACTTGTTCTGCATGTGTAAGTAGAGTATAGCTAGCTAAAAGCCTAAGCCTTTCAATTATTTGATCACCACTTTACCTAAATTCATATGTACAAGCACAAGGCACAGTAACAATAGAAGTGATAGACTGATAGAGATACAATCACATAATTGATGTTTTTGTGAGGGTCTCGAGTAATGTGCCATTTTAAGCTTACCACGATAAAAGAAGTATCTACACCATCACGTTTTAGCTCATCCAATATACCCTTGCCTTGGGTGTCATCAGCAACCTATTTTTATGAACGAGACAATATTAAAACACCTCAGTATTGGCACAAGCAGTAAAATAACACACTTTCTTTTTTAACCCACACTCTTAGAAAATGGGCTGTTCAATCAGAATGAGTGATAAAAAGACCTTTGAAATTATCCTTGCATTCAAACCCAACCGTGCTGAACAAGTTAAAGCATTCCCCACATTTCCACCTCCTTGAACCTGAGCAAGCAACTCACATCAGAATAAGTACAATCCCCTTATACCATGTAGTCAAACATTTCACAATTTCGTTAACATACAGACCATGCTAGTTTGCTCCTAAACCAATCAAGATATGTGCTTGTCTTGAGTTAAAGAATTGAGCCGAACAAATCACAGGACATGATAAAAGACAATGGGAAATGGAACAAGTCTCTAAGATTATGCAAGGTCAGCTGGGCCAATTGACAGCCAGGAAATACATCAAATTGCAAGTAACTCATCCAACAGTTGGAATTGGCTCTATGATGTTGCCTCAACTATAAACACTGTTGATGAAATCACAAAGTGCCCATACTCCATATCCAAATTGTGGAAATAAATCCTTCTCCGCCCAAGGCAATGAACTAGTCAACCAGGCAAATATCAACAAATGGGTATCTCTCACAAACAATTATGATTATTTATGAACTTAACCAAAACCCAACCCATGAAAAGAAAATCGAATACTAAATAAAACCCAGAAGAGAATCAGGCAAACAAGCAGAAATCGAGCACTTGATTAGTAGATACATAGAGAAAGAGTACCTTCAAGCTAGTGCTTCTGATCTTGTCATCAGGCTTGGGAAAAGCAGGCACAGCAGCCAAAAAATCCAAGCCCACCCCACCACAACCCACCTGAACACAAGACAAATCAGACGCAATGCAACAACACATCGATCCGAAAATGAAAATCCCCAAAACACGAGAACATAGAACTCACGACGATGCGATTCTCGGGGAGAGGAGGGAGCGAGGCGGACGACATTCTGACCCTGAAATTCAAATTCGATGAAATGGAGTTGAGCTAGACATTGAGCCGATAACGTAGAGAAACATATATACCCACACAAAAAGGAAGAGGAAGAGGAAGCAATTATTGAAGGGGGGGAGTGAGAGCAAAGGTAGGCCACAGGCGTACGTTAGAGTGATAGAGACCTGAATCGAAGGCGCCACTTGGAACCTGTACTTGCAGAGAAGCTCTGTGGAGTTCTGGAGGAGGAAGGAGAAGAGAGGAGCGTGGCATTTGCGTAATGAGAGGAGCGACACAGCGAGGATGAAGAAGAAGGAGAGAGCATCTTTTTCCGATGCGCACGTGTCGGGGAGCTTTGGAATCGAAGCTGAGAGAGAGAGAGAGAGAGAGAGTTGTGAGTGAGAATGGTTGGCTGTGGTGGGAAGGTGAGGAGACGAGACCCTCTGAGACATACAGAAGGAGCTTATTTTCTTGTCTTTGTCTGCGTGTTTGGGAACTGGGCCGGTCTTGGCCTACTCCAGCCTGGTTTTGCTGTATTCTTATTCCAGGGCTGGATTTCTCCTGTTTCTGGTCAAACTCTCACCAAAATTGAGGGGTTCGATCGAAATTGAATCGGAAAACTAATAGTTTGATTATTCGGTTTATTTGATTAAATTAGTTTTAAAAGCTGGTCTTGATTTTGATTACTATTGGAGGTGGGCATTAGTCGGTTTACTGATTAATTGCCTCCTTCACAAACCCAACCTAGCGGAACCGAATCCAAAATTCATTATAAAACCTGTTAGTTGACTAGCGGTTTGTCAGTGGTTTTAACTAACCGATCATTATATTATTGGGTTTCAGATATGAGCCAAAACTTAAGGTTTCAAACATGTCGAAATCAACTATAATCCAAATTTTCAATTAAAAAAAAACAGTAAATAAACACACAGAGTCGAGGGGTCTGAAAGAGAGAGAGGGGTTTGAGATGTTCTGACGAGTTCCCGACGAGAGACGTCTGGCCTCAACATGACCACGTGGAATCACGGTAGTCTTTAGATTAGAAGAAATGGACGGCTTAGACAGAAAACTGAAAGAACATCGTTGTTAGTAGTTGATCTTCCATCGGATGACCAAATGAAGGTGTGAGCTGGTGATTCGAGTGAGATGAAATACTTGTCTCTAAGTTGTCCATCTCCACTAGATTTGTGCCTCATATCACGCCACGTAGTCATGCGCTACAATATCGGACGATCGGTTTATTACATGTTCGGTTCTCCAAAACCCGGCATCCAACCACTAGGAAATCGGTTTGACCCTTCTAGCGTTGGAAACATCACTGGAACTTTCGGTTTTGGGTTCTCCGGTGGTGGTGGTCGATTTTTGTAGTTTTAAGTTTTTTTTGCCCACCCCTAATTACTACAATTAGATCATCGAATTAATCAAATTAACCTAACCTCTATATCCTCATTCACCTTCTTCACCTCTATTTCTCCATCGAGATGGTAACTCCGCGTCGCCCAACGCTTTAGTTTGTTGAGGAAGAAATCCATATTGCCCTAACATGGCTTGAACATGCAGAGATCGGCGACGACCAAGCGAACTTTTACCCACAGTACGTCGCGGCATCCCATCAGCATTCTGCGAGCAGTCCCAACACCAACAGAAGGATCAGTGGGACAAGAACAACAAGAATATCAATAAACTCAATGGGATCTACAAACGACATGTTCAACATCGCATGACTAACACAGCTGAGCATCAAATCTTAGACGCTGCCTATTCCGCACATTCAATAAATTCTATTGGTGGGATCTCGTCAGAGACGATGCGAAGCGACGGATCTACACCGGTGCATTCAAGTTTAATTTCAAATATATATCTTAATCATCCATGTAATATCATTTCATTTGAATAAAAATTACATTTTCTTGTTAATTAAAATTCAATGGTCTAATAATTTATGTTCTAGTCAAGTTGGCGAACACATTACCTATAATAACTAATGGCTTAAATTGAACTGAACTCTCGGCTAGTTTTTTTTGAGTGAAAATGTACTGATATCATTATTTAAAAAGAGGCATCATGTCCGAATGCTGTTTGATCCCTTGGTTAGGACTCTTTCTGACTGTTTGAAAACCGAACTGGACTTCATCAGTACCACAGGAAGACAAAGCTTACATCAGAACAAAGTACTTACCCTTCCTAATTTTGGGACAAGTTTGTCGGGACAGTATGCCCACATATTCAAACGTCACACTGAAAAATCTAACAATTTACCCAAAATGCAATCCGCATTAAACATAAATTCTCATCGAATCATTATAATAGATTATACAATCCCATCTTTTTCTGCCTAATATATCCCTGGACTAGATACAAATAACTCCGGTCCAGAGTATTTTTGTTCTCTACTTACTCATTTCTCCAGTAGGCCACACAATGGGACATAACACCACTAACAAATCAGGCCACAATAGTGAATTGACAGTATATAACAACAGTGCCGACGACCCGATAACTAAGATATCTATGATTTTAACCACTACATAACAACAAAAAACGGAATGTTGGCAGTTTCTGCCAACTTTCCTGCATATACGTTTCAACTGTGAGCAATTTTCACAAGAAATTCCTAACACAGTAATATTAGCCACATTATATTGTAATAATAATACAAGGACTATCCATCCTAAAATTCTCATCTGTCTTGTATTGCAATGAATCGAGATTCTCAAAATTAGAACCCAGTCTTTCGTTTCGTTTCGTTTCGTTTCTTTCTCCCTAGAATCAACTGGTTTAATGAAGAGCTGTACATTTTCATTAGCAACTAGAAAAGAAAGTACCTCAAGTCCGGTACCCGTCATTATAAGCATGTCTGGGAAGGAGTCCTCCGTGTTCACTCATGCTGCCCCTTAATCTGTAGAACGCTGGCTTACTACGAGTTGTTCTCAGTGGGCCCGATCTGTTTCCATGATTAACCGGTAGTGATAGTCCATTTCCCACCAAACTAGAAGCTGAAAACGGTCTGTTTTCCATATCATCTAGCTGGCCCGAGCTATAATCCATGGTCATGAACGATGAAGTTTGTCCATAGGTTAAGTGAGGGGTCAAGTCTCCACCATTCCACCAACTGCTATCAGAAGGGGCAAGCTCACATTTAAAGTCTGAATCAGGAACAGAAGACTCCTTTTGGCTGTGACAGTCTCCACCTGTCTCGTCTGTGTCGTTGTATATCAGCTTTAAGGCTTGCACGACCTCACCCATAAATGGCCTGTGAGTGACCTCGGGGTGAACACACATGGATGCTATGGCTGCTACTTTTGCCATGTCATCAAAGTCATAGGTTCCAGCCAGGGAAGGGTCGACTAATTGCTCCAGGCCTTCTCTACTGGTTAGTAGTGACCTTGCCCAAGTCACTAAATTCTCTTGTCCTGAAGATTGGGACATGTCGACTGGTTTTCGTCCAGAAAGGAGTTCGAGCAGCACAACACCATAGCTGTAAACATCACTCTTGACTAGCAGATGTCCTGTCATTGCATACTCAGGGGCAACGTACCTGCAAATCAGAACAATTAATTTTGGTCAAGATATATTCAAATGCAGAGGTAATATATAAGTTATCGGCATAGGAACTGCAGTAAAACTCCAAAGTACTATATGCATTAGCAGAGGACCGACTCAACTAAAAGTTCAAGTTAATAGTTGAAGGACCGGTTATAGTTTTATACTCTAACATCCACCCTCACGGTCACGGACAAACCCGTTTTCGGGTTCAGATGTGGACAATTTAGGAAGAGATATGAGCCGATTGAGAAGAGAGACAAGGGCTTTCAATAGTTAGTGCCCCACTCAAAGAAAATGAGATAAATACAGAAAAAATAATAAATAAAAAATTAAAGGTCATGTGATTTGAACCCATGTCTGAGAGACAAGCTTTGATACCATATTAGAGCCTAAAGAACTGACTCAACTAAAAGCTCAAGCTAATAGTTGAAGGACCCATTATAGTTTTATACTCTAACATGCATAAGAATATGCCTATCAATAATAATGTACAATTTAGAATGAATTTCTAAATTTAGTGCTAGGGCATATAACTAGTTTTTATATTATGATTACCCGAACGTTCCCATCACACGAGTTGAAATATGATTACTTCCTTCAGTTGCTTCCCTTGCTAATCCAAAATCAGAGACCTTCGGTGTGAAGTCATCTTCCAGTAGAACGTTACTAGCCTTGAAATCCCGATGAATTACACGAGGGTTAGAATCTTCATGAAGATATGCCAATCCTCTGGCTGCTCCAAGGGCAATCTTCATCCGCGCTTCCCAGTCAAGAGGACCCTTGTTCTTGTCTTCACCTGATGCGCCATACAAGTAACTTAACAAGTCATTTCAATGAAAAATAGAAGACGGTTATTTTCAAAAGGCAAATAAGATGCCTATGATTAGAGTTGTTGGGTTAAGAAGCATATCTTTTAGTACTATACAATTTCAAATAGCGTGGACGATTGAGACAACTTGAGTTTGAAATCACTTCCAATTTATAAAATAATGAAGATGAAGAAAATATACCGTGCAAGTGGGACTCAACACTGCCGTTGCGAACAAGCTCACATACCAAGCAACGTGTGAATCCTTCAACGCATATACCAATCAGTTTCACGAGATTACGGTGATGCAATCGACTTAGCATCTCAACTTCTGCTATAAATTCACGGTCCCCATTTCGATTATCCCTATCTCTTGTAAGCAACTTAACGGCTGATTCTGTTCCATCATCCATAGTTCCAAGGTAAACACGGCTAAATCCTCCTTCACCCAAGATCCTCCTTGAACTGAACTTATCAGTTGCCCTCTCTAGCTCAGCAAGTGAAAAAGTTCTAACAGAGAGCAGACAAGTGGCCATGGTGGACATAAGGGATACTGATGTCGAACTTGCAATGCTGCTTGAAAATATAGAACCAATGCCTGCATTACATGTCAAGATCTAGTCATGGCCACTAAATCTAAAATAAATTAACAAAACAGGTTAACAAAATCATTGATGGTCAGCTCAAAAATAATTAACAAGAAATTTTTTACTGAAGCCAAGCAAAAATGAAAACAATAAAAGATTTATTTTATTTTATCATCATGAAAATTCAGAATCACTGACACCATCAACATGAGACATTGAAAAGGAAAGAATAAACTCATGAAATGTGTCAAATATCCGTGCTTTGCCAATGACTTCATTTCTCTCAACAAGATAATACACCAAGTAAATACTCCTAAAATGGATCTTGCTGAATAAGTGTCCATTTTCCTTTTGAAGAAGTAAATATGCACGGGTTGCCAACAATGTCCTTGTATGAGTTATTTTATTTAAGTATTCAATCAAAGGGTGAGCGTGAGTGCGTGGTGGGAAAGTTGAGCACTAACTCACTAATCCTTAATTTTTGTAATAAAAAATCAATTAGGACACTCATTTTGGAATGAGGGAGTGTCTAAATTGCTTGGTATCTTAACAATATATGATACTTAAAATTTCAGAGGACAAAGGAATCATCTTAAATCTAAACAAGGACAAAATGAACCATTATAAGTTACACAAAGGTTCACGAACTGTGTCAGGCTTTCCATCTCTCTTTGTATTACTAACCTGATCTTTTGTTCATAGATGATATAAAAGCAGGACCAACTGCACTTGATGGTTTTCCAACCTTCCTCCACTTGATATAGACAGAGATTGCTCCAACAAGAACCAATAAGACTACAAATGTAGACAAAGAAATGATAGCAATGGTTCTAAGATTCATCTTCTGGTTCTTGTTTAAGAAATCTGCCGTGATAGGAAGATTTCCAGCACTCCCACTTGGACCACTACCCATGTAGGTCCCATGAGGTGGTGAAGAAGGAAGCCCTGATCATGATTATTTACATGTCAACCACATAACATAGCAAATAGTAAAGCAATAAGTTATAGAGCAGAGTTGAAATTTCTACCTGGATAACTAATGTAAACTATCTCATAATTACCGAAAGT
>JAYMSV010001136.1:0-13774 GCA_036897745.1 Erodium moschatum | reverse complement strand
CTCGGTTGTTGTTTTTTAAAAAAAATACATAAAATCATATTTAAACTAAATATGATTAGTCCACTCACAACTTGAGCCTCTACCCGGTTCTCACCACTGTGGAACACACTTAATTTAAGAGACTAAGAACCACTATTTTATTGATTTGGCACCCGAGCCCCTAACCCGATCCCTTGCATTGTACATGCTCTTATATATATATATTACAAATATGATGTGCACGTTTCTTGTATTGTTTATACGTATTATGTTGCGTTGTTTCGAACGAGAGTTTACCGTTTGCTTTTTATATTTCAACAGATTATATGTATATCTTCATTTGATATATAATATACGACAAATGCTTATCTTTCAAAACGAAATCTAGTATTAAAAAATGGAAATTTCCCAAATTACCCCTAAGCTTTTGATCTAAGAGTTGTACAGTGAGTATGAAACAATACCTAATTGTCATGGATTAAACCCTTTTTGGGCCGCTCTACATTACTTTATTTTCTCCGGTTATTTTATTCCGTAATACATAAAATAATTGGCGTGTAATGTGTAGGCTCTCGAAACCCATGTCCAATAGAAAGGACACACGTGTCTGTCTTGCTTAAGTGTTAAGTTAGTAGGATTGTGTGTTGGTGAATGGTAATCGAGTGGGGGCTAGGCTGGAACTGGACTTTGATCATCACCGTCCCTTTCTTTCACTTGATCTTTACAGTACACTAAAAGTGACAGATTCTCTCTTTTTTGATGTTCTGTACCGTAGAGGACCCCACACGGCCACATGAACGCCTCTTGCTTTTTCCAGTCAACAATTGGGCTTGATTCAACCAAGGCCCATCAATGAACCCAAAAAATCATGGCATTCCTGTAATTTCAATAACATATATTTTTTTTTATTTAAAGAAACATGCTATATAAATTAATGGTTACAACTTACATGAACACACTGGGAGGGAACGGGAGCCGGGGGAGTAAAAAGGGAGTTCGGTGGTGAGCTCCGAAATGATCAGGCGAGTGCTGAAAAGTAGTCCCGTCAGGAGGAATATTAGGATCCTTCGGTTTTAAGGATTGGCTTCGGGAGGGGTCTCTAAGGACATTCATGCCTCCTATAACAGATGCAATTCAAGTTTGGTCGCTTTGTCCCCTAGATGCAACCAGTGGCGGATCCAACTTTTCTAATGAGGGGGCATCAATATTTTTTGTAATAACGAATAACATCAAAAAAAAACTCTCTTTAGTCACGATGAAATCCGATCATACTATGTTTTGAAATATCTATCTATGGTTATAATAATTTTGTAAAGAACAGCTTCAAAACACAAATTTATGACAATCACATAGCATAAATAATGATTTAAATAAACATAAATTTTGTAGACTGATAAAATTAAGAAATTAAAAAACAGTAGAAGTGTAAAGTAATTAGGAAATATAATTAAAAATATGTAAAACTAATATACACGGTTCAATCCAAGAATACATGTACACTTATTTGGATAGTTTGTAATTAAAAAATAAGAATTAAATTTTCTGAAAAGGGATTAAATTGAGATTTTTAAATAAAACACATAGTTAATATTAAATTTCCAAAAGTTGAGGGGGGCACGTGCCCCCCGGGTCCCATGTAAATTCGTCAGTGAATACTGAATACAACGTTTAGGCACTTCTTGAGTAGGACTTCCAGTTTCATTATCCAACCTTCCACTTTCCTTCATGTCTTTGTGGCGTCTAAATACCGGTCTTACCGTTATATTGTTAAAAGAATCACGAACACATTTTTTCTATGTCTGTTTTTTTTAGTGATCAACGCATTTGATTGTAGTTGATCTTGAAGTTCAATAAAATTACATTTTTTAGTAAAAAAAACTGTATTGTAATTTTTTGGTGAGAAAATGATATATAATTAGTTATTGAAAAAAAAATACGTTAAATAATTTACTTTTATAATATGTTCCTATGACTACTCATATAATTAGTGCGTTTCTAAAACTCATAAGTGGACGATAAATGTGAACAATGTGCCTCTTATAATTTATCATACTCAATAATAGTGATGGTAAATTTTCAAAGAGAACTTTAAGACTTTACATAAAGATGAGTTATCTCTTTCCAGCTTTACAAATTGTCACCTATCTTTTTCATATTCCTCGACATCCAGTAATGTCAACCTCGTAATTATATCACCAAAATTCCAACAATGCCCTTTACTTTCATTTTATGTAGGAAATGACAACATGCTTACTGACTCCGTTTTTCCTATTTTGGCATGACCTTCCCTCCCTTGAGTTCGGGGACAAAATTTGACCCGACAAGCTCCAACCCAAATTGAGTTACGGGGATTCTCAAGACCTTTCTTGAAATATAGTTAAAATATATTTTAGGTGAATATTAGTTTCATCTTTATCATCGACTCTAGAGTTGCAAAGCGATGTTTTGATACCGACCCCAACTTTATCACGTTCGACGCCAAAGGTTTTGTTTTCGTAGCATCTCCTTCTCTGACATCAGCGCTGTCCTCGATCTCCAAACCTACACTATTCTTGGCTCTCGCTTTGAGTTTTCCTTCATATTCGTGACACTAATTGAAGTGATTCGTATTCACATATTAAGATCTGACCCACCAAAAATTCAAGTGGATGAGATGAGACCTGTTTTCTTTTCGCATCATTGTGGGTGGATCCCTACATAGGTTGGATATCCGTCCATGCACCTCGGCCTGATCCTGAAAAATGTCCGTCCACCCTTTCCTAAGGGCATCTGAGACCAGGGGCGAAACCAGAATAAAACTTCAGGGGTAGCCAAGATAGAAGCAAAAACAAATTGGGTGTTTCCACACTGATTTGAATCCGTGTTCCCTTGTAAATATCCAAGAGATTTTCATATATTAAAATGTTCCGTGGGACACTCTAAATACTACTTGGTTCCGCCCCTGTGTGGGACGGGGGGTCAAAATATCAAAATAATGGTTCTTGTCGGTCTTAAGTAATCCTTTCACCGGCTATGGTATCATGAATTGGAGCGACGATTTTGAAATTTGGCTGGAGTCACATGCGTCAACGTTGTTGTGAGAGACTAGTCGAATTAGGACATCGAATTCCCATGATTCCAAGCCCACGAAACAGAGTTCACGGACCGGTCCAGTTCGAGCCCATTTAAGCCCATGAGACAGTCTTAGTTGACGACGCGCAAAGACCGTGAGCGCGTGCTAGAAACTTCGCAGGCGAGACAGAAAAGAAAACACATACGTAAGCAAAGACGGAGTTGGCTAAGGCAAGGAAGGGTGGCTTGTCCCCTAAGCCAACAAAAACACCTATATAACATTCCTTCCTTTCTTCAACCTTAGCTTCTCCTCACAATCATCTCTCTTTCTGCAAAAAGAAAAAAAAAACAATTTCATCTCAATTTCCTGAAAATCCGAAGAAGAACATGGGAGGAGGAACAGAAGCTTTTCCAGATTTGGGCAAGCACTGCCAGCACAAAGGTTGCAATCAGCTCGATTTTCTCCCTTTCACCTGCAATGGTTGTGAACAGGGACAGATCCGACGAAGATTTTTTTTTTTATCAGCAAAAATAACGGTTTTATTCCACTGCAACAAGAACTCAAGAAGAATTACAAGCAGAGCGGAAGAGGAGAACGATCACAGCTAAAAAAGCTCAGAGAGAACAGAAAATAAAAACAGGCTTAAGGATGAAGCCGGCCCAAGAACACAAGAACCAGAGCCGGCCCAAGACAAGAGAATCCGATGAAGATTGTTCATGAGTTTTGTTCAGGAATCGAGAATCTAACCATGATTTTTTGTATCTGTCCAGGTTTTTTGTCTGGAGCACAGGTCGCACAGATCCCACAAGTGCCCCGAACCGGACCCCAACAGTAGAAAAGTTGTAGTCTGCGAGCTCTGTTCCATGTCCATAGAGACCACCGGACTTGACACCTCCGGCGAGGAGGCCACATTGGAGAGACATGGGAAGTCCGGCGAGTGCGACCCGTCAAAGAAGAAGAAACCTACATGCCCTGTGAAGAGGTGCAAGGAGGTGTTGACCTTCTCCAATACGGCGACTTGCAAGACTTGCCGGATCAAGGTCTGTCTTAAGCATAGGTTTCCGGCGGATCATACCTGTATGAAGGCTTCTCCGGCGGCCTCGATGGCGGTGGCTGGTGGGTCCTGGAAGGACAAGTTCCTGGTTGCTTTGGCTGCAAGAAATGCTAAAGACTGCGCAAGGAGTTCTTCTCCACGTTCTGTTTCGAAATCTGGCTCTCCTTCTGTTAAAGCCTGTTGAAGAACCCAATTCGATATTTTCAGAACATTGCAACTGAATTGTTATCATCACTTGTATTCCTATATATATGTATAATCAATGCATTGATATTATTTTTCAGTTCTCCATATATATCTCAAACTTAATCTCATGGCCTGGTTTGATCATAAGTTACAATCTTTAAGCACAACAATGCAAAGCCTAGATTGGGAGATTTAGCAGGCAACAAATGTTTTTGTTTCAATTCAGATGGCTCAGATTCAATCCCTTAACCCAGCAATACAACCCATATAAAAGTATCACCGTCATAAAATCATAACAAGCCCAGATAAATCAGCTTTGCCATCTCAATGGCAGACTCAGGGGAAGAAAATTTTAGCATAGAAAATAAGACATGAACCTGGAGGCAATAGTATGGATTAGGACAGGCATTATCCAAACTCTGGTTGAGGCGCCGCCACCTTGGAACTCTGTATTTCATGTTTGGATCAAGCAAGATGCTGTTTCAGTTTGATACTAAATATTCAATGTTGTTTCCGTGATCTCCTCTAACAAGACGTCTGCAATGACAATAAAACCATTGCACTAGGACAAAATAACAGCATTATTGACACTGCCAAAAATTGGAATGTGATGAACCAACAGTGACTATGGCATTACCTGATCCATGCCGGCACAATCGTTTTCAGGAGTGAGAGAGCATACAGAGTGGCACTCCTTCCTGTCAAATATGCAAAACAAAGAGTATGAAAAGCTTCACAATGATATAAATCCAGAAAAATATATTAGCTTCTTGTCTTGAATCAAGAAACAATACAAGTCCAACATGCAACTTGAAGATCTTATTCACATCCACTAAGGGAATTCAGGAGCAAAATTACACATACAAAAAATGAACGGCAGATTACTCACAGCTAGTAAACAGAAAAAATTAAGTTCCATATAGTCATAGTGAATATTCTCCCATGTTAAGGATAGACGCGTCACCAGGAAAAAAAGTCTTTAACCTCGGGAAATTTCATACAGAAAAAGAAATATTGAAATCTCCATTTCATTCTCATAGACTGCACATCACATCATTTGTTTCTTATTGAATTTGAAAGTTGGAGAGTGATATGTTGAGTAGATCACAAATGCCTCAACTTTAACAACTTATATAACCCATATCTGAATACATAATACAAAATCATTCGCCAGTAGTGAGTTCTCGCACCATAAACACAAATGATTCTACTGTATTTATGAATTGAGTGCTGCAATAAGCAAAATTTGGTATAAAACAAAAGCTTAGAACAGCTCCTTAGCCCTTACCATGTTTATTCTTATGTTTTAGAAATTAAAAAGGAACTATACACATTTAATTTGATCACAGCAATATCGAGCTACCAAAAATTACCTCTCCCTCATAGGAACACATGACAGTTCCAGAAACCTTGCGCTGCCTCAGTAGCTTTGTCATCGTAATGCCTGAAACAAAATGGATTGGAAGTTGAATGGTTGTACCTTAAAATTGTAATTAACAACCTGAAATTTGTCTATACATTTAAGGTGAAAAAATGGGGCCACAAAGGTATGCTACGTACCTACAAGAGCAAAGTGGTGCCCCCAATGAATCTTTATGATCTGCCAAACCCTGCACCGTTTCCAAGAGTAGGCTCGACCCATCTTCAGTAATATATAACAAAATGAGATTTGGTAGAAAAAAACTACAAAGAAGCAAGTTCCAAATTGAGTAAAATCTTTTCACATTACTATAATCAATAGTGAAAATTCTAATCACGCAGGACTCACAACTTTCCTGATGTTTACTTCTTTATCAAGTGTGTAGCTTGCAAGTAGTACCAGTGCATTAATACACAACTGAACTAATCGATCTCTAAGGAAAACCGTTTACTAGATATAGTATGTTTCTGAAATCTACCGCCAATAATATCAATCCTAATAATCCACTATATAAAATGATTCCAAGTCTATAAGAATCTACAGTTACGGTGACCCATTAATTGCTGATGGACTTGAGATAATATGATACCACGAGCAAGACATGCACTTTCAAATAATAATACTAATTGATTTCAGAACCATGATAAGGACTACAGTTTGAACCGAAGCAAATTACCGATTTCAGCTTCTACCTGCAGTGCTAGAACATGATTACACAACCAAACCCATTGACATGTGAACTAAGGACCCAAATCCAACCATCAAAATACCCTGCTATTCAAAACTGATGTTAAATCTCAAAATGCATTCATCAAACAACAGAAATTCCCAATTTATACTTGGAACTCTCAAGAATCAGCACAGCAACACAAATTACACAACAATGCTTACAGCTACTGGAGTCGAATCAAAGAGAACACAAGACTGATTAATCAATTGAAGAACTAAAAACAGGAAAACAAAGCAGACCTTAATGACAACAGAAGTGACGCCCTTAAGTTCCGGATCTACGATCGTGAGAATTTCCTCATAACCTCCATTGATTTGTCCGATGGATCAACTGAAACACCACAATCATTTCGTTTTCTTCGATGAAACTACACTACCCAGAACTGCTCCCATAGATTTCAGCTTAGGGCTCCGAATACAGGAACAAATCATTTCAGATTTCAAAGAAACGACAGAATCGAACATTTTGAAGCCACGGAATCGTGGACGAGCAGAGGCGGATTGAGATTGCCGCGGCGGAAGATGGAAGGAGGAGAAACCAGATATGGAATGCGAAGAGGATATGAGGGGGCTGATCGGAGAAGAGTCATTGCCGATCCCTATTACTCTTTTCCGAAACTCCGAACAACTTGTCAATGGGATTAGTACACACCAATGGGCAAATATAACAAGTTCCACTTACCGTTGGTAAAGTTTTTTCATCCCCGACGATTTGAAAAGCTTTGGAAATGAAAAACTATATCGATTATGTCGGTATAGTTATTTATTACCGACGATTTAACCGCCATCATAGATATCCTTACCGACGATGTAGGGAACGTTGGTATATATCTTCAATACCGACGTTGTTGTAGACGTCGGTGTGGATTAACATGGTAAACTGCACTTACAATTTGTGCATTTGATCGGCCGATTATTGTGCATTTCGTCGATTATTAACATGGTAAACCGCACTTACAATTTGTGCATTTCGTCGGCCACTTACAATCCTATGGCTAGGGGGATGACCCTGCTTAACGGTTGATCACTAAAACTTTGAAAATATTGGAACTGATGCTCATTTTAGTTTCAAGACGTTTGCAGTTGTCAAGATGGACCTGAATCCTCATATGGTCGGCCCAACACAAAATTTCCAACTATTTATCTTAACACCATTTTGGTATTAATTATAGTAAGAGAACTAGGTTGCATTTGGACTTCAAAAATTTTAGCTTTGATAAAGGTGGTGGAAGTTCAGAGACAGGCAGGAGGTTTGCCTAGAAGCAGCTACTCTTCAAAGAGTGCGTATAGCTCACTGATTGAGCGCTCTTGCGCTGAAGATGAAGAGGGGCTAAGCGATCTGCCGAAGCTATGGGATGTAAAAAAGCATCGGTAGAGGAGCGTTCCGCCTTAGGGGGAAGTGCCCGCGCAAGCGGCTGGGGATGCATCGGGAGGGAGGAAGTCGGCTTAAATTTTCTAATTGTTCTAACTGCCGATAAGCGGAAGTAATCAAGTTAGACCTTTTTCGTAAGTCCTGCACCTTCCATGCAGCTGCCATCACCTTGTTGACAGGTTTAGAGGACAGGGCCTGCTAGCGCATGTAGGATCCGGCCGACGAATAGTATTGTGCAAGAGGACAATTTATCAAAAAAATTATTCATTACTAAATATTTGACCTGTAATTATTTTGAACTCTGTCCTCCAAACCTTGTTTTGGGGGGTCATAAGCGACTGTACCAAGCAATCATACATCTAATCAACTGGACTTAACAAAACTCTTGCAGAAACAGACTATAAATTTTATCATACAAGCATATATATAAACACAATTAAGTTTACAAGATACATAAAAGGGGAGATTTGTTTACAATATTTACAATGGATTCGGACACACCCCATGGATGGAGGCAAGTTCAGTATATATATATTCACATGGCAGATTTGTTCCTGAGAAGAAGAAACGAAACTCATCAGAAAAAGCGAAATAAGCACGTATAAGGGCAAGCAATTTTATTTGTTCTTCTGAGAAACCATAGTTGCAAAATCTCCTCTGGTGCATTTTGTTACACACCGATACTCACGTTTGTTGATGAAGGTATTGATCAACTGGGAGAGGTTTCGGACCACCAAACCAATCGATCAAAAATAGATCTTCGATATCTAACTTGAAGAAACGGAAGTTGTGACCCTTTGGCCAATCTGTCATCAATCCAAAGCAAAACAATAAATACATGTATAGATTGATACCAGTACAACAAAAGACCAAAGGATAATTGCATAAAAGTATCATGAGATATTCATTTTGTGCAACTTGTAGCCCTCCGCTTTGACAATTGCAAAAAAGTACAAGGTACTTGTCTTTTTGTTGCAATCTGTATAAAAATGACGATTTTACCCTCGCAATTTATACAGGGTGGAACAAAAAGACGAGTTCAGGGCACTATTTTGTAGTTATCAAAGAAGAGGGTTATAGGTGACAAAGTGAATACCTCAAGGTACTTTTTGCAATTATCCTAAAAAGAAACTTGAACAAATAAAAGCATTTCTGGTTAAGGAACTTAAAAGAGATTGGTATTTTGAACAACTATCACTTACACTTCATCTCTGGATGCTTTGAGAACAAGACAGTTGCAGCAGTCTTTGCTTCCTCAGAGCTCCCATCGATCATCTTCAACTGAAATAAAAATTATAACTTAAGTTAGACAAGGGACAAATTTCTGACACGGTCAACAAAGATCATAAACACAACTCTGATAAGCCATAACTAATAGTTGGAACAGAAAATGTTTTGTAGACTTGTGATTAGCAAATAGTAGCCTTGCAGAACTTGTAATGTACAATTAGATTGGATTACTTTCATATGCCTGATATTACAGCAAAAAATGACAAGCAAATCGATAGATTGCTTTTGGGGTAGTACTACATGCATAAGAAATTAAGTTATGAGCTCTTGCTTCGAGTCTTGCTGTATTGTGTGATCAAGTTATGAGCTTTATATGACCATTTGCAACAACCTGTGGAACATATGAACTTGTATTTCTTCTCCTTATCATGTATGGTATTTAAGTGAAAAAAATAGCAGCCCGTGAAATAAGGTCACCACAATGCATGGCACGATATACTACCTTTTAAAGTTCTGCCTAACCCACCAATGAAAACACTAGTTTATGGTCAATATAAATGATTTTTATACAACCTTGTACATGTGACAACACTAGTTTATGTATAGTTCTTCATACCAAAACAACATAGAACCATAATGAAGCGGTGCGGTAATCATATTTGATCGAGAGAAAAACAATATAAGCAAAACGAATCACAGAGAAGATAATTACTCCACCATTACTATAATATTACCAAGATATAAATTATGAAAACATAATGCAGCTACAGACTTACCCTTCCTGTAATGGTGAGTTTTGCGCATGTGGGGTTCTCAGGATCTCTCTTGCCACAAGTTCCAATAGTGTACTCGCTGATGGTGAGTGATGCTTTTGGGTCACTCAATGCATTTCGTGCAGTAGGATCGAGAGTAGTCAAATAAAAGTACGGGACACCAGTACCTTTGTCAGGTAGCCCGTCACTGAATGAAACTACATTTCTGCATAATTGAGTCAAGTGAGAAGACAAAGGACAAAAAGCACGAGACTTGCATGGAGGTCCATGTTATGACTTACATACAACTACAAGACACAAAGCAATGTATAATTATGTCCTTTTAAAAGCACAATGAATAAGCACTCCACAGGTTTGGATGTTTTGAATTAGGTACAGTTTCAAGAATAGTCTTCCAGGATTTTGGTCTCACCAGTTGAAGGGATTGTTCCAAAAATTCTTTATGTTTTATGTTAGTAACTAAGTAGTTGGATCTCACAATCTCAATGCTTCTACTGGTTCACAATAGATAAAAGACTCATGTATTCAGGGGATAACTGCCAGAAAAGTACCCTGAGGTGTTCACTTCTTTACAGATTGTAGCTTTCTTCTTTGATAATTGCAAAAACGTTCCCGGAACTTGTTCTTTTGTTGCACTTTATAAATTTGTTTCGAAATGACGATTTTTCTCTTTGTACGGTACAAAGAGAAACAAAATTAAGGGGTATGAAAATTTGGATTTTTTGTTTTTACTTGTTATTTTTAAATCTAAATTGTAAGAATAAAATTTTGTCATTTATATACAAATTGCAACAAAAAGACAGGTTCAAGGTATTTTTTTTGCAATTACCAAAGAAGAGGGCTACAGGTTGCAAAAAGTGAATACATCAGGGTGCTTTTTTGCAATTATCCCTATATTCAGTAGGGCAATTGAACCTAAAGAACTCAGATCATAATCATATATCCATCTGTGTGTGTGTTTATGTGTGGCTTCAACACGGGTAAGATCATTTAACAAGAAATAGAGAAAGCTTACCCCCACGGAGCCCCTCCCAGTTCAGTTGACACAGTACTGCAAAATCAAAATCAATATAAGCTTCCATTCAAACATCTAAAACTTCCTGGAAGAAATATTTTGTCATCAAATCACATACAGTTACCACACCCACCAACCAAACATTTTTTTCTCAAGAATATACTCAAGATTGACTGATATAGGTTTCACTATTCATCATAGTGGTGTATACTGATCATTAAACAGAACTATCTCTTGTTTTAACTCTCAAAATTCGAATCCCATGTAAGATAATAAATCCCCCTCCGGTTTACAGGCAAAGATAAATCCATCCTAGTCAATTTAGCATCAAATTCAACCATTACCATCAAACCAAACACATCCAGTTCCAAAACAGATTCAAATACCTTGTTATCAAATCATGAACAATTACCACAATATCAAACAAACATTAAACTCTCAAGAATAGACTCGAGGTTGACTGATACTCATCATAGTGGTGTATACTGATCTTAAAACATAACCATCCCTTGTTGAACTCTCGAAATTCGAATCCATGTAAGATTATAAACCCCCCTCCGGTTTACAAGCAAAGATTAATCCATCCTAGTCAATTCAGCAGCAAATTCAACCATTACTATCAAACCAAACACATCCAGTTCCAAAACAGATTCAACTATCTAGTAATGCTACTTTTCAATCTATCATACCCAGTACAGTTCCTGAATCAACTGATCAAGCAAGAACAAACTCACCATCAAGGGATCTAGTTGATTTTTGAATTCAATTTCCCTCAACTCACAACACTAGACTCGACCCAATCGAGAGGACCGATCACAGTTCCACAGTACAATCAAACGGAAATAAAAAGGACCCAGATCAGATTCGATCAATCAAACAACGTAATGAGTAAAATCATACCTCAAGACGCCCCAAGAGTTCTCGGAGACCAGCCAACGAGCTGTGGCGGCGGCGTTTTTGGGGTCGGGTTTCGAGATCGATAGCGAACGCCCCTGCACGGCGGTGCCTCCGAAACACAGCAACAGCACCACTGCGAGAGAAGCAGCGCATAGACGGTGAAGAACAAAGCCTCCGCTCTCCATTATCTCCCCTCTGGCTCTGGTATCTGTATCGTTTTCAACGCTACGAAGCTAGGAAGAAGAAGATAGAGATGAAAATAAAAGGGAATAACGTATCTGTATACGTATCCTTCAGGATTTATACGCCATTATTATACTAGCTTTCGCGCTTCTTATCCGACTACCAAACAGTCTCGAAGAGTACGAAGTTTTGATTATCTGCAACCGAGTGCACAATATGTGCAGAGGGATCGAGCTGATGATCCATCATACTTAATTTAAGGGATAGCGTTGTTTCCGCACCTAGTGTAACCTTTGTTTAAGACTTTCCAACCTATATCTATTTTTTGTGACAATTCGTGACTTATAGAAAGTTGCATTTTACAGGAAGTATAACAAACTGTTAAAAGTAACGATATCGTTAGTTTGACACTCGAAATGTCGAAAATACCTCCTGTAAAATGCAACTTTCTATAAGTCACGGATTGTTACGAAAGGGCGACATAAGTTAGGAAGTCTTAAACAAAGGTCACATTAGATGCGGAAATGTCGTTAGACTACACATTTTACAGGGGATATTTTCGACATCAAACTAACGACATCGTTAGTTTGGATGGACATTTATACTTTCTGTTAAAAGTGTAAACTCACAAAAAGTAGACATAGGTTAGGAAGTCTTAAACAAAAGTTACATTAGGTACGAAAACGACGTTTTCCCTTAATTTTATATTTATTCACAAAACATTATATTTTCAGAAAAATTCACGAATTCCAAAATCTTCACTAAAAGTACCAATTTTCCTTCTATATCTGTTTATTTTGGGGGTCGATGTTGAGATTGGAGATTTTTTTTATCAGCAAATACAAATTTAAATTAAACTTCTTCGGAGAGAACAAGAGCGTACATGGAGGTGGTCTAGCTACAGACATGTGAATGAGTCGAGCACTGATATGACAACTCAGCCTTATGATAATCACAACAAGGGAAGCAACCTGATACATGAAAGAGCATTTCTATACAAGGAATTTCGGCATCCCAACATGAGAGCAAACTGGACAGAGGTCTAAATAACCAAGTATTACAACCATGAAGCACAAAACAAGTAAAAATAAAAAGTCTAACACCCTAATTTTTTACAACTATAAAGCGCACAAAAAAGGTCTTTAACCCGCATTTTGCAACCTTTAAACACAAGCGATACTGACAAAGAACCAACCAACAGTCTAAGATAGTAGGACACCCTGTCTCATTAGATCCATCAACTTGTCACACAGACTGGTAGACGAACACTAACACGTCGGCGGCTAACACCGCAAGCGACAAATACAGTTCTGGTGAGTAATAGACACCCGAACCGGCGAGTACTAACCACCAAAGAGGAAGGAAGCAGATGAATAACGAACAGAAAACGATAAAGGGGCAATGCGGGGACACAATTAAGCTGGGGGGAATACCAGTATCAGTACCACGACGAGTCGCTCGATCCACGATGATCAACACCCATATGGATGAAGAAACGTGTCCCACAACCGGATTTGAAACGAAACGATGGGCAACCACACGAGCCTCCAACTACAACTAGAGCAGCTCTGCAACGCTCCACACCCTGGCTTCGCTTAACAGAAAAGGGAAGAGAGTTATTAGAAACAAACCTTGAAAAGGGTCAAGATATCCTTTCCTCAATTCCCTTAGAAAGAAATACATTTCCGATACCTACCTTTCCTCTCTTTTCTTTGGCGGGTTTCTTTTGTCACAGCTATCTGGGTGATTTGGTCTGCAAGAAATAGGTTCCTATTTGACAGCATCACATAGGATGAAGAAGCGCGTCCCACGACCAGAGCGGGAACTAGGCACTTCCAAAGACCCGAGAGACGCTCCGCCGTCGAGACCGCAGGGAATAGATCA
>JAYMSV010001135.1:0-13779 GCA_036897745.1 Erodium moschatum | reverse complement strand
CAACTTCCTGGGAAGTTTTTGCAATTATCAAAGAAGAGGGTTACAAGTTACTAAAAATGAATACTCAGGGTACTTTTTTGCAATCACCCCCCTTCCTCAAATAAGGATCAAAACTATTAATTTGATGCTTGTTTAACAATATCTTGTTGCAGTATATGAAGCATATTGTCTTTGGTATGGCAAAAGGTGGACGGAACGTTGTTGTTAGCAACCACCGAGGATTGGGAGGTGTTTCAATTACCGTGAGTGTATTCTTTGCCAAAGGACTTTATATTATTGGATAGATAATATGACATATCGATCAGCTTCAATATTTTTTTATTTTGAATGAGAATTACCGTAAAAAATTTGCTAATGTTTACTTGAAAATTGATTTTACAGTCTGATTGCTTTTACAACGCGGGATGGACTGAGGACATAAGGGTAGTATTTAACCATCTGCATGATGAGTACCCGGAGGCTCCTTTGTTTGCGGTTGGAACTAGCATTGGCGCGAACATTCTGGTATGTAAATGTAATCTTGCTCATTGTAATTCTTTCAAGTTTTGATGAAATTGTTGGTAAAACTAAGTTGTGCTCTTGATTCAAATTGTTGAGTGCAGGTAAAATATCTAGGAGAAGATGGAGAGAATACTCCTATTGCCGGTGCTGCAGCAATTTGCTCCCCTTGGGATCTTTTGGTTAGTATCATCTATATATGAATGAAACTTATTGTAATTGTTGGGGTAATTACATTTCACTACCCTGTAGTTTGAGCTGTTATCTAAATGGTGAGCATGTGTTCCTTTTGTGTTACCCAGATTGGGGATAGGTTTATATGTCGAAGGATGTTTCAGAGACTGTATGACAGAGTTCTTACAATAGGTCTCAAAGGTTATGCTCAATTGTATGTCTATCTATCTTTTAACTTGAGTCTCAAATCAACGTCTTTTGCAAGTTCTTGATGATAATACTCGACACTCTATTCCGTCTACTGTTTGGTTGATTTCATTTGATGATTGTTTGTTGTAGACACGAGCCTCTGTACTCTCGCCTTGCCAACTGGGAAGGCATAAAAACGGTAAGCTTGGAAGAAGCAGACTCAAATTTTGAAACACACACACTTGTCCCCTTACCACTAACACTGTTTCTCTCTAATCTTCAAGTCACGTTCTATAAGAGATTTTGACAACTATGCCACATGTGCTGTCGGGAAATTCGAGGTATCAATCTCATATTTTTCTTCGATTAAGTGTTTTTTTTGTTATTGTTAGAGTTTAGTTTATTTGCCGTCACAAGTATTTCCTTTTCCTAGTTTCCTATTAGCTTTTCCTATAGCATTATAATATATTCTATGTAGTATAGAATTATGCTCTCATTGTATTGAACAACAAGAATTATCGATAAAATGTTGAATTTAACAGTTACCAATCTATTCTTGTGTTTCTTTAGACTGTGGATGAATACTATAGACGTTGTAGTAGTACCAGCTACGTGGGCAGCGTGTCGGTGCCTCTACTTTGTTTGAGTGTATTAGATGATCCAGTTTGCACTAGCGAGGCCATTCCTTGGGATGAGTGCAGGTGGACTTGTCATTGTGACGTCACTTTGTGTCGTGCTTTATTAATAATCTCTTCTTGCAACAAATAAACGTGTGCTCGCTCTTGTCTTTGACAGATCGAACAAAAATATCGTCTTGAGCACTCCACAGCATGGAGGACATCTTGGGTTGTTTGAAGGAATTGGTGCATCAACCTTGTGGTACTTCATCTTTTGAACCTTACCATTTTATAGATACAGCTTAAACAGTTAAAATGTTTGTTACAAGACAATTTCTTTTCCTTTTCTCGATGTTTCAAGAGAATTTTATTTCCACTGAACTAAAAGTAAGTTTAAATCGATAATTGAAAGCGCATGTAGTTTAGCTAACTTAACCGAAAGCTTATGTTGATAATGTTTTTCTTAATCGGCAATGTAAGCGAGCTACTTAATTATTTTGTAGTCTAACAACTAACAATTATGCTTTTTCGTTACAATATTTCCGTCTTTCCTTTGTGTTGTAGGTGGGTGAGGGCGGTCGATGAATTTCTCACTGTTTTGAACTCGAGCTCCCATATGCACGCACGGAAAAAGGTAGACCTTATTTTCCCCTTCCATGCACACCTTATTTACAATCTAGAAGAACATTATACATACACATGTACAAGATTAGGTTCTGATACAAACACCCTCTTAGAAATATACTCATTAAAGTAAAAACACAAGATAATTACATGTACACCAGATACTTATGAAAAAACACAAATCTACCCAAATTTGTAATTATCATTTCGGATTTCGTATTTGTCATCTCGTGTACATGTAATTATCATGTGTTGGTAGTTCGTGTCACAATGATTGTATGTTCATCGATTTTGGTACCCCGGTTATTTACGTTTTCGTTTTTTTTTGCCCACTCCTACTTATCCTAATGATGTTTGTATTGGATGTTCATCCTATGCATAAGCTGTTCGAGCATTGACAACTAGTTTCTAACATGGTATGTTTTCCCGATATTTGCAGAGCGAAAAACCCGTGTTTTCTTCTTCGTCGTGCCCATCCATTGATCAGGGGCCATACGTGAATGTTGATAAAGACGGAATGGTGTCTGCAGCATGCAACGAGCAAACAAGAAGAGCTGCAGCAGCTGATATTGGTGAGATGCAAGATAATAAGAGCAGTGAGGATATGGTTTTAAACGACGAGGCCATGGCAGAAGGGAAGTCTGATATGATCCCTCGAACGTTCAAACAAGCTATGAGCGTATTGGAGTCGAAGCAGGATGATTGTTATGTTCCGGTTAGGAGAAGTTCAGATGAGCTCTCTCGGCACAATAGATATGCTTTATGGTTGCTGGGTTACATCGCCGTTACAACCACTTGGCCGGTCTTAGGCTCTGCTCTCCGCTTCATCTTTGGAAAGAAGAACAGAAAAAAGATGATTGTGTGAGATTTGTTATGTTGTATCATTTATGTATCTTGATTTTGGTTCAATCTAAAAATAAAGTTGAATGAATGAACACTAATGATTTTTATACAATTTACATATTTTGGATGTTGAAAACTTGTATTACAATCTCCATTCAAATAGCCTGGGTAAGGGTGCCCAAAATTGATCCGGAACCAATCCAGCGCAACCGGTCTCATTGGGTCAGGTAACCCGACCCACCCGATCAACGGAAAACACATGACCTGAATTTTGAACTTGAACCTTAGTGAAATTCAAATACGATAGGACGTTTTTTCATCAGTAAAAAGTGACCAAATAGAGAGGTTGTAAGCACTCTTTGATAACTTTTTAAATGTTTTTTTGACTAATAAAAAATATATATATAAGTATATTGGGTTAATGTGTTGAATCATTTGAACTTAAAGTTACAAATGGTATGACTATAAAAAAATTCAGGTGATACAGACCGATAAACCGGCCAACAATCTTTGAAATTTTGGTTATATAAAAAAATTCAGGTGATACAGAACGATAAACCGGCCAACAATCTTTGAAATTTTGGTTATGAGGCCGGTTCCCGACCCATAGACACCCCTAAGTCATTGTCGACTCTGAACTAATGTACACTAACAATTTGAATTCAAAATGGGACACGTGTCAGTCGGGGAATGGACCTAGCCGACCATCGCACTCTTTGTATTACCATAAATATGAATTACATTACATGTATTGGATCTTATAAGTAAAAATCATAGTAGATGGCGAGCGATATATACAGAAGAGAAGATTTGCAGAGTTCACACAGTGATGAAAAGGTCGTTGAGCTGTACCCATCCATAGGCACACCGATCTCTAATTCGCTCAACTGTTGATGCTGCCAACTCCACCATTCCCTTTATTCTGCTCAAATCCTTCTCTACTGCTACCTTCTTCCCACCTTCTATCTGCAACCCGAAAAGATCATCCATAAATATTAACGTTAACACACAGAGCAAGGTTACGGTTCAATTTTTTCTCGGAGGAAAGGAATACTAACCTTTTCCATACAATGTACAGTGTCCAACAAGTAACAGAAGTATGAAAGTTGCTTGTAAAGCTCCGCTTCCGTGTACTGCATTTGTACGCACATTCTTTAGTTAATGCAACATTACCACGACAAAAACAATAGGAAATAGTTCACATATCTGTGATTCAGACCTTTCTTACTAGGCGACCGTTACATTGTGGATAGTTGGGGCAAACTGTTCCTCTCTCAGAATCACCAATCAGATGCAGGTTCAGACTTCGCGTTGTGAACTTGCAAGTTTCATCGTCACACTGGGAGAAGGAGAAATGACAATCAGATCTATGACTCGGATTGACAATTTGGGTAAAAACAAGGTAGATTACCGTCATTTGGCCCTTATAATATGTTGACATAAACCCGTCTGCTTGCCTTTTCACCTGACACACAAGATACGATCAATTCTCAAGTAGATTAAGACTGATGTGCAACTTAGCATTGTTGACATACTTTTTGGTATTTCACTATTTACATTTCTTAGTTGGTCCTTAATAATACCTGGTTAGCGATCATAGCCGCAGATATTCTACCCACACCACCTTCTTCGGGACATTTGGGGCAGCGCAATTTACCCCAGAAATTGGAGGATGATTCTTCTACTTCTGGCTTTGTGGCCTTTTCATTGATGGACTTACAAACGAAACTAAAGACAGACGGGCAATCGAAAGTGCCAGAGCAACTGGGACACGTGATCTTCAAAGGCTCACAACTCCTGTATCTGCATTGTTCATTGCATCCATCAACCCATGAACACTTTTTTTAAGATATACTTACTAGTTGTACTCAGAAGACAGATTATGCTATGAACTTCAATTCATGAACATTTTACAGATTGATCTCTTTCAGAAATGATGACTGACACTTTGACTGGGTATGAAGAAAATATTGATGCAAGCAAGATAGTATTACCTCTCCTCATCGTTGACAGCAAACAAAAGTGAGCTGGAAGGATCGTTGCTGGCTACTTCATTTGACTTGCTCCGGAACTAAATAGAGCCATTGTTTCAATCTCAATGAAATGAACAGGAGCACAAATTGAATTAAGATAAATATCTGTAGTTGAACAAATGCTTTACCTTAGCTGAGTCAAGCCCTAAACAATCAGCCAGACGTTCTGGGTTTGTACCCTGAATTGAAGCGCATAGTCGTGATACCACAGGATGAATCTGGGGAAGAAAAATAAGTTTTTAAAAATGCTACCAAATTTTAGTAATCAAGTGTCATAAAAGTTTGGTTGAGGACAATAAAAGGAAAACCTGTTGCGACAAGTAGTAATCGATGTCAACTATCCACTTTCCATCTTCATTTGTCAGCTCGTCAGGATGTCTAGCTCGCTGAGCAATCCCTGTTGAATTACCGGTAACAGTTCCCTGAGGAGAAATTAAACAAGATTAAATATTAATTGTAAATCAGCAGACATTCAATTAATAATACAAAGCAATTGACTTCATGGCAAACCTGTTCACAGCAAATAACGTAAGGGACTGTGTCGCCCACAGAGCAACCACTAGAATAACCGCTTTGCTTCAACCTTTTTGCTACCTACAAAATGAAAGTAATAACGGATTAGTTGAATGATCAAAGAAATCGAGTACGAAAGCAGAATTTGGTTGGAGCACTCACAAGAACATGTGGTTGATTTTTAGCATCAGGATAAGCTTCAGGTGGCTTGGTCAATGTCTTTGTGATGACATATTTTTCAAGTGCTACTTGTCCATTCCTCATTTCCTCTTGCACCTGTTTAACATAACATGAATTCTGGTTAAATTTACGGGCAAAGATTTTTGTTGCTGAGTATGAGTATGCAACTTAGCTTAAATTTCTGGTCTTGAAATTCCAGTATTAAGTGATATACTATCTTTTGGGAAGTCTTAGTAAAATGGAGTAGGTACAGTCATCATCTTCTAAGGAAAGTCAGTGGATAATTTTTTATCAACTTAAATCCCTTTGAATCATTAAGATTAAGTGTGTGGTCAGCAAACATAAACTGAAGTAGAATAAAATCTGCATAAGCTCAGCAACGCAGAAAACAACAACATGCAAGAACAATAAACACTACGTAAACTCAGTTCTTGTCACTCTGGCCGGTTGATCTCAAATTTTTAGCATGGTGGAGATAAAAAAAAAGTTACTGATCAAGATTTCTAGAAGTTTGTAACTTGGTATAAACCCAATGATTTCTAAAGAAATAAAAGAATTCCAAATGTTAATTGACCAATCTATCAGAAAGGAACAGTGGTGATAATGCACAAGTGTGGGACTTCACCTTCATAAGAGCATTATGTATAGATTCAACTACATCCTCACAAGACCTGTAAGCATAAAAGACATGCACATGAGGAAGTGAGTGACCTTTAAGCTTCTAAAGTTACCAACCTGGCAGAAACACAATGACAATACAGTAAGCAGATGAAAGGAATATGATATACCCTCCCGACAATATCTGACTCAGGCAGAAATCTCCCAATTCCTTTGATAGTAAACTCCAATCACGACGAACCATATCAAGACCCTTACGCTCAATAACCTGAATAAAAATAGTTGCTAATTGATATCTTCCTAGAGTGAAATTACAAAATTAAAACTGTCTGGAATATTTTGAAGGATACCTCGAATGGTTTTCCATCCTTAGATTGTTGCACCTTAACAGCTGCATATTTCTTTTTCTTGAGAAGCAGCATTCTCTTGTACACAGCATCAAGATCAATTTC
Source organism: Erodium moschatum (assembly GCA_036897745.1). Taxonomy (NCBI): domain Eukaryota; kingdom Viridiplantae; phylum Streptophyta; class Magnoliopsida; order Geraniales; family Geraniaceae; genus Erodium; species Erodium moschatum. The sequence goes on along the minus strand of JAYMSV010001135.1, from coordinate 7,038 downwards.
CAGACGCTTGTACTTCTTATTGACCTAGATGAAAAGGGAAAAAGGAGAGTGACGCGTCATTTAAAGCAAAAAAAGAAGATAAAATTGAATTAACCAACCCTGCATGGTAATATCATTTATGCCCCCAAAATATATGCTATTGCATCATCGTGTAATGTATATTACGTTCTCCAAAACAAATGTTAAGAACCTAATCTCACCTCTGAGATGACTTTCCCTGCAATCTCTCTTGCTTTTGCAATATCATCGAGTCCACTATAAACCATAATTGAATCTGTATCCCCATAAATTACCTGCCGAAAAGACAATATATCCTTTTAAGTGAAAACACTCTTTACCAGTCAATTAAATCAATGCAGCCATGACTCTAGAAGATTATCAAAAACTTGTAAATATCAAGTAGAGACCTCTAGGTTTAAATTGTTCTGAACAAGATCAACAGTGCTCTGTAGAATTTCCCTTCCCTGCACAGCAATCACATCACTTCTTCAATACATTTTAAGAGCATCAAAATGTCTACATAGCCGAGAAGAAAATATATTTTTAAATGCCACAGTAAGTTAGACGGGTATCTTACTTGTAAGGTGATAAGCTCTGCAAGTGGCTTTGCATAAAATCTTGAATTGGAGAACCCCAGGCATCCATACATACTGCATTTGTGTCATTTTTTTATCAGCAACAAAGCAAGAAATCCTAGTCTAAGTTAACCCCTAACCTAACCCCCACCCACACCTGCTCCCAAGCATGTGTGTACCCACTGGGGTTTGAGCCTCTGACCTCAATGAGGTGAGAGAGCTCACTGACCACCAGGTGTTGTGGGCATACTGTATTTAAGTCAAATAACAGATAAAGAAACAAATATGGAAAAAACTATAATCTACAATAGCAACAGATAAAACTTATATCAATTTGAATAAATAATACAGAAAACTAACCTGTTTGCTGTAAGTTTTAGTGCTTGTTGTTGAATGTCAAACTGCTGAAGCTTAAGGCCAGATGCAGTCTTCATCCATTGCTTAACGGCTCTCCTCCTTTCAACCAAATTTTTTAGCAACTAGAAAATACAATCAGGATATCAATGTTATTACAGTTTGTGAATTTCCAATACGCTAAAACTAAGATTTTTTTTTACCACATATGGTGATTATACCTCAGGCAGCACTCCAGGGGTTGTACTAGATGGTAAGCGAGAGCCTAACTCATCCACTGATCTTTGGACTGTTGTGAAACATATATTATATTCCTGTAGAGTAAAGTTTTAACACTAATGAGAACAACACAAATTAGTGCCATGAGCCATTACATTTGGTCTGAATAAAAGAACAAAAAGAGAAGGAGAAAAGTGAATATTAAACAATCAATTAAAATTGTATAGAAACGGAATTGCTATTAACCTGAATGATAGAAGGATAAAGACTGTTGAAGTCCAGAAGTAATATATACTTGTCATACAACCCTTTTTTTGGCTCCAAAACCAATCCACCTGCGTATGCTGGACCTTTTCTGCTCTTCCCATTACCCTTAGGTGCCGGATCATTTTCATTATCAATATCAAGTTCATCGACATTTGTTTCCTCAGCACCATGATTACGCTTTGTTATTTTTGTTTCCTTAGCATAAGATGAAAACTTGTCTGGGACCATATACTTCTTTGCATGAAATGCATGCAATAATAGATATTCTACTCTCTGAGCCCTTGCACCCTGGAGAAACATAGATGCAGGCAGTTCATAAATTTCAGGTCATGTCGGATGTGATTGTGTAAGAAGACGTAGAGGAGAATAAACTGTTGGACTTACTTGGAGGGTTTTGCCCCAGAGATTACCACTGATATTAGTCAGCTGACGCGTGAGAGGAAGAACACTCAAATAAAACATGAGTTCCATAGATAACCATGCATCCGTCTCACCACACTCAATCTGTATGCATTTAAAATGGTATAAGAAACATGTTAGGCTGGATCAATGGTGGCCATAATTTTAAGTGTAAATAAGAAAAGAAATCTGCTGAGCAACTATATAATGTAAAATTTGGATGTAACTTGGCTCTGGCCAAATATATTCATAATGGGGCAAATTCATCAGGTAAAAAGCATCACTAGTAGCTTATACAGTAATTCCCTATGCTATATGTAATGATATGAAATAACTGCATAAGACACAAATGTTCAGGAAACATGGCTGGTTTCTAGGAATGAATTTCTTTGCTACTTCAAAAGTGTGCCTAAATAAAACAGCAATGAGTAACAGTTCATTAGAGAAAATGGAAGTGAAATTTGTCCCTCTATCAGAAATGGTAGAAAAGGTAGTCACTGAAACTTACAAGTTCAACGAGAGTTTCGGTTGATTGGAACATACGGGGAATGTCATGAGGAGCAACCTCTTTGCGGTCTTTGTTCAGCTGAGTCTTTGCAAGTTGTGTTAAGGAATAACTAACCTGGAAGAAACAGTGACATGAATGAGAAAATAAAGTTTGCAACTATAAAATTGCCTAAGTTATACTTTACTACTAGGTAGAATACCTCTTTTAATAGGTCACGGGAACACAAATATGTATCACATAAGATTCGCCCAGCAATGCAAGATATGATCCCAGGACTTGCTCCAGACCCAAAAATTGTGCTACCTTTTGTAAGTTTAGGCATAACAGAACGCTTCAGACGACCTATTTTGGACCACATGCTACTTGGTACTCTGCAAGCCTGTAAATATCGGGCTCATGGTCTTTAGGAATGGAATCAGTAATAGTAATTTAAGAGAGCAGTTTCAACTTTAGTCTAATAATATATAGTGCTCATCCGCATGATGTTTAAAGAATTAGACATGCAAGAAAACAATGTGTTGAGAATATCTTATTTGATTCAACACAACGGTCAAAATAAGTTGCACCTGATGGTGTGAAATAAACGCAGTCTCACCTGAACTCTATGAAGAAGAACATCCAGGTCAAACCCAGAGATATTATGCCCAACAAGTACATCACTATCCAACTTATATAACTCAATCATTAAACGGTTCAGCAAAGCTCTTTCACTGCAAATGACATTAAAATGCCAATTAAGAATCTAAATTAAGATAGAGCATAGAACAACTTCAACTGAAAACATGATGCAAAACCCACCTGCTCTCAAAGCTTAATACATTTGATCCAGCCTTAGTGTTCCTATCTGTAGCCTCTTTATTGAATCCCATTGGAAAGATGCTTCCATCAAGCTTACGCACAACACTAAAATGGCTCAGCATACCCGGTCTTTTCCACTCTGAGGCCAGCATTGGGGTGTCAATCTGAAATGTCAAACGAGGGATTTAATTCTTCCATCTTTTTGCTCAGCAATACTGCTGCCTATCAGATTCAAACCTTGGACCCAAGGGCCAAGGACCCACTCACTTAGCCAGTTGACCGAGTACACATTCATAAACAGGGCAACTAGTTATAAAGGCAGAAAGAGAGAGAATATTACAATATGACTTGTGCATCAACTTATGTGTAGACGTAATTCATGAAAGCAGAGAGCATACAGAGAAAAATTCTGTACCCAAAGTTCATCACTTATAAGACATCGATCAGTCAAAAGGTGGATTGACTAGACAAAACTCAACCATTTATGAATTTGCACAAAAACAATTTGTATTGTTGCATGAAAATGGGTCTGACATCCTGAATTCACCAAATACAGCCTTAGCTTAAAAATACCGATTCAATCACTTCCTTATAACACAATGGCATGCATCAAGTAATTGGGCAGTTATATCGTGCATAAGACACAATCTCAGATTCAGCGATGCATACAAGACATTAGAAGTTAACAAGCAAACTAAAAGTAGTTCTGTCAATGCAATCCATATAATAAAATCACCTAAATTTGTTTAAAGTAAAAAGACGAGTGCTAAGATACAATGACTGAACAAAAAACAACAAGTCAAGTATTCTAAGCAAATCAAGGCAAAATTGGCATCATTAACCAGGACACCTAGACAAACCTTAGCTTTGTGACAGCAGATGACAGATGCTGACACAATTTCATTGACATTTTGCTTTTCATTGATGACAGTTTTCAGATTTATTGCGGTAACAACAACTGGAGGAGTCTCTAATGTCTTCCTTGTTGAAGTAGTAACTCGAATTTCCTTCACTGAGTCAACAGTAACCTCAAACTTGCACCAGCTCACCTATGTAAGATTACAATTGCACTGTTAGAAATAGAAACTGAAATCATGCTAGGAGGAACATCATAATCAATATTCAAACAACAAGTATGAATATTTTGATTTTGGAGTCTCACCCGTTGGGGAGCTGAACAGATAGAAAACTTTGAAATGGATAGCCAGGAAGGCCCCTTTATCTTTCTTTTAACAAGAAAAAGCTCCAAGGCACTGCACAAGACAAATTTAATTTGTTACCTTTCTTTGAGAATTGGTGTGTAAGAACTAGGCCATCAATTGATAAGAAACTCAGCAACTTCAAAACTTATAAATAACATAGAATGGAAAATAGTTAGGCTGGATCTATGGATGCTATATTCAGTATCCTTATTAATTTCAGGGTAACCATAGGAAAGAAAATACATTCTGTTATTACATTATAAGTTAACCAGAACTATATACTTGATGCAATATAAGAAACTGTTTCAACATAAATGAAGACAAGACATGTACTCTGTTTATACCTGGAATGAGTTCCAAGCATTGCAGAGAAAGTTTCTCCTTTAAGATCTGCTGGAAGTGGTGGGTCCTGCAATAACAAGACAGTGAACTATAATATTTCACAAAAGATACAGCGAGAAATAAATCTGGGTGTCGATCAAACTTAAGGACTTTCTAAAGTTTTAAATTTCATGAAAATAAGATACAGCTAAGGACAGCAACAAAGCGCAAAAATCCAAACAGCGCGCTTTCTTTGATTTAAAAGTTTAAGTGAAATATACCTTGAATGGATAACTGATCTTGAGCACATAATTCTCCCCTTCAGGTATGTCAGATCGCTCAAATGCATAGTTCCTCTGTAAAATGTCCATGATAGGAATAAGTACAGCCAGATAAAAGAAAATGGGAATGAAAGTGATGGTATAATGAGATTTTACTGGACTCGTCAAAAGATAAGAGTGGTAAATTACAGACCTTAACTGGAGCCATTTTAAAAGTTGAAACATTGATATCTAGCAACTGTTTCACAACTTCATTTTTGAGTCCTGATGCTGCATCCTGAGTAAGAACAAAAATAAGCAGGAGAGAGAGAGAGAAAGAAGTGCATGTATATGCATGCATAAATGATTATGAGTGAGTATGGAAATGAAGTTACTTGTAGCTTTGTGTGAAACTCTTTGAGGGAAATCTCAGAATCTTTAACTGCTTTCTCGATCTTTATTATCTCATCGGCATCAAACAGAGACTCATTTGGAATTGCATAAACACATCTAAACATGTTCTTTACCACCACACAGCAACTATGATACGTAGTTCCTGCTTTCACCTATGCAGCAGTGAAGAGTAAAAATAGTCAGAGTTGCAATGCACACTTCCTCAATTTCATGATCAAACCACTGCAAGACAGTATGCTGTTTGAAATTGAATAAAACAATTGCAAGTTCTACAAAAATAAAACAGGCAACAGAACTTTGGTAGAGAACAAATCCGTCATGTAAGGTTACATCTCATATTTAATTTGCAATAGCACAACTAAAGCCTTATGGTGATTATAGATAAATAAACTGAAACAATTTTCCAAAATGTGAACAGCAACCTGTACTAGTAGAGCCTGGTGAAGTGAAGAAATATTGACGTCTTATTAATATGTATTTGTCCTTATAATAGAGAAAATATGCCTAAGAAGAATAATGCTTCACCGGGCAGACCAACTCCATTTTTGATGTTATGATAAAATGAATGATCCATTTAAGGTGTGCCAATAGAAGAAACAATATGAACTAAGAATAAAAAAAGAGTTTTTCCTTATAAAGCAACACCTTTGTTTCAAACAACTTAGTCAAGCGCATACACAACAACTGGAACAATAGGAATGACTATTTGAGTTGAAGGACAGAGCTAGCAAGTGTTTCTAAGAAAATGATAAGGTGGGGAAATGTAGGTATAATGTGACACCAAATGTAGCAATATCCAGCATTTAACTGTGATGTGTGCTTAGTTAGCTATATCTAATTATTCCCAGTAAAAAAATATGCAATTGGCGATGATTTGATGGTGTTATATCATTTGCAGAAGTCAAACAAAATCAGTTCAGAAGAGAAGCATAAGCAAAAGCCACTGCTGCTTCTAGGCAAGAAATCATGCTAGGAGGAACATCATGAAAATTGTTCATTTACCTTCCCAAAGAGATAGAGGGTACCCATATTAGCACCATAAAGTTCCTCATAAGCATCGAGTATGTAAAAAGGCAGGGATCCGTCTTCATCCAGCTCGAAATCTGATTTCTCTTCACATCTTGAACCATTACTGACTTCGTCTTCCAATGCAACGCCCCCACTCCTCACAGCTTGCCATCCAGCAGTTGCACTCAATGCTGGATCCTTAGGCTCTGAAGCCTTCACATTCAAAGAAAACCCTTCCTTCACAGCAACAGACTCATCTTTTACTTCAGTAATTGCAGACTGTTTCTCCTCTACTGCATTCCCTAAAATCAGTGAATCGTTCGAGTGCTTAACCAGCTCCGAACCTGTTTCAGATTTCAACTCATTCCCACCATTTGACTCCTGAATGGAAACTTTGTCCTCAATCTCATTGAAATCTTGAGCCCAATTGGACCCGGACAGAGGCACAGATTCATCATTAATAGAATCAACAGCTCCAACAGTTCTAATCTCACTCTTAACAACACTAATCGGTAGAGACCCATTGGCAATCACTGAGACTTGGCTTCGTCTACGCCTCTCTCTATCAGCCTCGTCAGGCGCAAACTCAGCAATAACATCATCAACAATACTATCACAAGAAAGCCCCTTCAACTTATCATCTCCACTCTTCTTAAAAACCGACTTAGTGAACATCGAAGACAAGCGCTGCTTACCCATCATCGCCGCCGCAG